>JACEIK010004259.1:4755-112580 GCA_018107945.1 Datura stramonium
ATATATATTTTGGGAGTAGTATCGAACACCTAGTAGGTTTGGGGCTCGGGTTAAGCCCCGAATCGCATAAACTACGTGCCGCCGTACGTATGTTGGGACCTCCTATGTGACTGTCCCTAGCACAAATGGCCCTTTGCATAGTGATATCACACATTCATGGTCCTACCCTTAGAAAGGTACTGACACTCTCCCGACTAGGGTTATAAGTCGGGCTTCATGTCTGCTCATATGGAGTATGTCGGTTAAGAGAATCTCCCACTGTTCCTCATGATTTATGCATGTATATTATAATGCATATTGGCTCAACTTATGTTCATTATGACTTTCCTCTCATGATTATGATTTCTATTTATTACGAATGCTTTGAAAACCTTGAGCCCTATGATACATTATGTTATGATATTTATGATCTGAGCGTGATTTCCTACTCTTAATGCTATTTTACGAGATTTGACATATTTTATATGTCATTACCATGCATACTCGGTTCATTCCATGTACTGACAGCAAACATTCTATGATGTATCGTTTCATGATACAAGTCCCGGTTCTCAGGCTCATCCCCACTAGTAGCTAGTCTCAGCCATGCTCTCAGCGTAATTGGTGAGTTCTCATGTTCTGAAGGCTACATGTTCACACTCTATGTCATTTCTTTCAGTTTTTGGATGTTGGATTAGTTGGGGAGTTGTCCCATCAATCCTCTTGTCATGTTTAGAGGCTTATAAGACAATAAGTTGTATTCCGCCGTATTGTATAAGTATTGTACTGTTCTTCCCCTTATGTTATGTTATAATTACATTATTTATGTTAAGAAATCTTCTCATGTGATTGAATTAGATTTATGCTCATGCCATGGGTTGACCTAGGTCTCTCGGGGCTCCTTGTCCAGTTTCTACGATCGGGGTGTACGTTTTGGTCATGAAAAACTTGGTATCATAGCCAAAGGTTTTGAAGTGCCCTAGGGAGTCTGAAAGCTGTGCTAAGTAGAGTCTTTTTCATGGGTGTGAAATGCTCCACACTTATGATGTATAGGCTACTAGACGTTTAGGAAATGTTCCCTTCTTTCATGATCTATGTCGTGCGATGAACGTTGTTTATTCTTCTAATTCGTGCTATTTTCTTTTGCAAAATGATGCCTCCCTGTCGAGTGAATGTCAGGAGGAACGAAAATGGTAAAGATCAGGAGGGTGCCCATGATGGTAAGCATCAGGAAGCTCCACCCGTTCATGAGGAGCACATACCAGAGCCAGCAACCCATGCTGAGTTTAGGGCAATGATTCAGATGCTGGCACAGGCCATGACTGCCCAGGTCCAGAATCAGACGGTGGCGTATTTCCCTCAGATTGGGAATATAGGGGTATCTACTATGAGAGATTTCTTGAGGATGAGCCCTCCGGAGTTCACGAGATCAAAGGTGGACGAGGATCCACATGATTTTATAGAGGAGATTCTGAAAATCACCAAGGTCATGGGGGTGAACAATGGGGAATGTGTTGACTTGACCTTCTATCATCTAAAGGGGGTAGCACATATATGGTTTAAGCAATGGAGAGATGCCAGGGCAGCGGGTGGAGGCCCGATAGGTTGGGATGAGTTTCACTTTGCATTCATGGATCGATTCTTCCCTCGGGAGATGAGGGAGCTCAAGGCGTCCAAGTTTTTTAATCTGAAGCAAGGTAGCATGTCTGTCCAAGAGTATGCATTGGATTTCACCCGGTTATCTAAATATGCTCCGGAGTTGGTGGCAGATCAGCGGGCCTGGATGAGCCACTTTGTGCATAGAGTAGCAGATTACTTGGAAAAAGATTGTCGTATCGCCATGCTTCAACAGGACATTGACTTTCCTCGTATTGTATTGCATGCGAAGTAGATGGAGTCAGTACATAGGAGGTAGAGAGGCCAAGAGGGCTAGAACTGACACCTACGGGATTTCTCAAGATAGCTCAGGGGGCGGACCACGTCAGCAATCCCAACTTAGGTCCACTACTCCATCTCCATCATTGGCCAACACGCCATCCCAATTCAGGGGAATCCAGAGGAGTGGGGCTATCGGCTCAAGGCATCATGGTAGCATGCAGGTGGAGAGCACTCTCCCAGCTTGTGTGAGATGCGGTAAAAATAATCCCTGGAGGTGCCTGGTCAGTGCAGATGCCTATTTCAGGTGTGGCAAACCTGGCCACAGGATCAGAGATTGCCCTGCAGCTAGTTCTACCACTCCAACAGCACGACCCCTAAAGGAGGGTGCTTCCATTATTTCAGCAGGCGTTCAGCGCCAAAATAGGTTTTATGCCCTAGTGCCTCGCCAGGAGCAGGGGGCTTCGCCAGATGTGGTCACAGGTATGTTGCAAGTCTTGCATATTGATTCTTATGATTTGTTAAACCCATAAGCTACCTTGTCTTTTGTAACCCCTTACATTTCTAGTAGTTTTGAAGTTAGTCTCGAAATTCTGTCAGAACCGTTCTCCGTATCTACTTTAGTTTGTGAATTAATTGTGGCTAGGCGGGTATATAGAGGTTGCCCCGTTAGAGTGTTGCATAAGGTTACCTTCATAGACTTAGTGGAGTTTTCCATGACTGACTTTGATATCATCTTGGGTATGGATTTTTTGTTTTCATGTTATGCTTTGATTAATTGTAGGACCTGTGCGGTGGAATTTTGATTTTCGGGTGAGAGTTTTGGAGTGGAAGGGTAACTCAGTCGTACCTGCCAGGCGGTTTATCTCATATCTGAAGGCTAGGTAGATGATCTCTAAGAGTTTCATGTACCACCTAATTAGGGTTAAGGATGTGGAGTCCAAGAGCACGACTATTCAGTCAGCTCCGGTGGCGTGTGAATATTCGAAAGTGTTCCTAGATGATTTTTCAGGTGCTCCTCCGGAGAGGGAAATTGATTTTTCTATTGATCTATTACACAATACGTAGCCTATCTCCATTCTTCCTTATAAGATGGCTCTAGCCGAGCTAAAAGAGTTGAAGGAATAGTTGAAGGATTTGTTGGATGAGGGTTTCATTAGACCGAGCAAGTCTCCATGGGGTGCACCGATTCTCTTTTCTTGAAAGAAGGATGGATCCTTTCGGATGTGCATTGATTATCGACAGCTGAATAAGGTAATTATCAAGAACAGGTACCCCTTGCCCAGGATCGAAGTTTTATTTGACCAGCTCCAGGGTGCCAAGTGTTTCTCGAAGATAGATCTTAGGTCCGGGTATCTCCATCTCAGTGTCCGGGAGAGTGATATCCCAAAGACAGCCTCCAGAACCCGGTATGGCCAATTATAAGTTTGTAGTTATGTCATTTGGACTAACCAATTCTCCTACAGCCTTTATGGATCTGATAAACAGGGTATTCAAGTTGTATCTGGACATGTTCGTGATTGTGTTCATCGATGATATCCTTATATACTCCCAGAACGAGGCGGAGCATGCTATTCACTTGCGTATAGTGCTTCAGGTCCTCAAGGATCATTAGTTATATGCAAAGTTCAGAAAATGTGAGTTTTGGTGGACTCGAAGGCATTTCTGGGTCATGTGGTATCAAGTGAAAGCATAAGGGTAGATTCCCAGAAGATTGAGGTGGTGAAGAATTGGCCCAGACCAGTAAATATTTAAAAAATTCGAAGTTTCATGGGGTTAGCAGGCTACTACTAAAGATTTGTTTAGCGCTTTTTAACAATTGCAGCCCCATTGACTAGGATGACTCAGATAAAGGTGAAGTTCCAATGGTCGTATACTTGTGAGTAAAGCTTTCTAGAGTTGAAGACCCGACTCACTTCAGCACCAGTGTTGACTTTACCCGAGAGTACTGATGGCTTGGTTGTATATTGTGATGCTTTGAGAGTCGGACTGGGATATGTGTTGATGCAGTGTGGGAAGGTAATAGCATATGCCTCGATACAGCTGAACGTTCACGAAAGGAATTACCTGACCCATGATCTTGAGTTAGCCGCGATAGTGTTTGCATTGAAGATATGGTGGAATTACTTGTATGGAGTCCACATGGACGTGTTCACCGATCACAAGATCTTGCAATATGTGTTCACATAGAAAGACCTTAATCATTAACAAAGGAGGTGGTTGGAATTACTAAAGGACTACGATATGAGTGTCCTTTACCACCCGAGCAAGACCAATATGGTTGCGGATGCGCTTAGTAGGCTCTCTATGGAGAGTGTGTCCCACATGGATGAGGAAAAGAAGGAGTTGCTGAAAGAGGTCCACCTACTTGCAAAGGTTGGAGGTTAGATTGATTGACTCTACCAATGGCGGTGTTGTTGTACCAAATGGGTCAGAATCGTCCTTTGTGGTTGATGTCAAATATAAGCAGGATGAAGATTCGATCTTGAGGAAGATGAAGGAAGCGGTGCGGAGTCAAAAGGCGGAGGTTTTATCCCAAGGGGGATATGGTGTTCTATAATACCAGGGTCGGCTATGCGTCACGGACATTGATAATTTGAGAGTTTAGATTTTTCATGAGGCACATGGTACAAAGTATTCCATTCATCCGAGATCCGCGAAGATGTATCGGGACTTACAGGAATCTATTGGTGGGATGGTATGAAGAAGGATATCGCAGTGTTCGTAACCAAGTGTCCAAACTGTCAGCAAGTGAAAGTCGAACATCAAAGGCCGGGAGGCGTACTTCTGGATATCAACATCCCTACTTGGAAGTGGGAAGAAATTAACATGGATTTCATTACAGGTCTACCCCGTACTCACCAGCAATACGACTCCATTTGGGTGGTGGTCGACAGGGTAACCAGGTTGCACACTTCTTACAGGTAAAAACCACAGATTCAGCGGACTATTATGCCAAATTGTACATCCGGGAGTTGGTTCGACTTCATGGAGTTCCCTTGTCTATTATTTCAGACCGAGGTACTCAGTTTACCTCTCAATTTTTGCATTCTTTTAAAAAGGGACTTGGGACTCAAGTTAAGCTCAGTACAACCTTCCATCTGCAAACAGACGGCTAGGTAAAATTAACCATTCATAACCTCGAGGTTATGTTGAGGGCATGCTTTATGGATTTCAAAGGTAGTTGGGATGATCATTTTCCCTTGATCGAATTGTCCAATAATAATTGTTATCACTCCAATATCTAGATGGCACCATTCGAGGATATTTATTGACAAAAGTGTAGATCGCCCATCGTATGGTTTGAGGTTGGTGAGGCAACCATGATAGGACCTGGTTCGGTTCATGAGGCCATGGTAAAGGTCCAGTTGAGAAGGGATAGGTTAAAAACCGCTCTGAGTACTCAGAAATTGTATGGTGGTGTGAGGAGAAGAGATTTAGAGTTTTAGGTGGATGACTGGGTATTGCTAAAGGTATCTCCCATGAAGGGGGTCATGCGGTTCAAAAAGAAAGGGAAACTCAGTACCTGCTTTGTTGGTCCTTACCGGGTTGTGAGAAGAGTTGGTAAGGTGGCGTATAAGTTGGAATTACCATCAGAGTTATCTTCAGTTCATCCCGACTTTCATGTGTCGCTTTTGTAAAAGTGTTTGGGTGATCCATCCTTGGTAGTCCCGGTAGACAGCATTTGGGTAAAAGACAACCTCAATTATGAAGAAATTCCCTTTGAAATCTTGGATCATATGGTTCGGAAGTTGAGAAACAAAGAAGTAGCTTTGGTTAAGGTTTTATGGAGAAATCAACATGTTGAAGGAGTTACATGGGAAGCCGAAGTGAATATGATGGCTAGATAACCACATTTGTTCTCTACCGGCGTAGTTCCGACTTGAGGTACCAGTTTTTGCCCTATCACCCTATGTAGTTTTCATGTTCAGTTCATGTGTACAAGTTTCCTTTATGTGTATAAATGTGAATGTGAGGTATGAGGTCAGTTCAGATATGTGGTTTTATTTTGAACTAGTCACTCTGTGAAAACTTCGGTTAAAATGATCAGTGTATGGCTATAATAAATTATATGTTTCTGTTCTCTGCTTGTTTCCTACATTCGAGGACGAATGTTTCCAAGGGAGAGATATTGTAATACCCAGGGAAGGCCTAAGAATAGACCCGGGAGTGGAATTTTAGAAGTGTAGAAAACTTTAAAAATATCACAGGACGGTCCATGGAACGACTTGTGGTATCAAACCATGAGTCATTCTATGCTGTCGTTGGTTAGGGGAATGTTGGTTGAAGTGGAGAAAATGAGTGGTATGACGACTTGAACAAATGTTGTCCAGATATGAAGGATCTCTACTTCAACAAATGGTTCAAGGTAAAAACTATCTTTTGAAAAGATGGTACGTCCCCTGAGTCATCCTTTGACTCAATGAATCTACACATTCGACTTCAATAGACGGAGGGAATGACGGTCCGTCTTTAAGAAAAACGATTAGTCTCTTTCTCTGCCTTTTGGGGGTTTCACAAAATATCAACCTTTTAGGAAATCTCTTTTTGCACAAAGCATAAATATGGGACAGGGCTTTACCAATTTATGACCTTTTTAGTAGATATCAACAACACTAAAACCACATAATTATCCAATTTAGCCTCGTCCAACTTCTAATAAATTTAAGCCCAAGTTCACCCTTCTAAATCAATTTTAAGAATAGGTCCATTTTTCCCCTAAATCAAAACTTAATGTAAATCATAGAAATCATTCTTATCAAATGTTGTGCAATGAATACAAGTACCTAGATGAAACAGACATGCTCGTTGTGTGTGATCGAGAGAAGTCACAGAGTTCAAGACCACGTAACCCTTGTTTGCATGCACAAAAGCTTGAAGTGTGTGTGAGGGTTGTGATGCAAATAGAGTGAGAAATTAAGTGTGCAAAAATGGAGGTCTTAGCAAGTGGAAGGGAAAGATGAGGACGAAGGCTGTGGGAGACACGACAAGAAGAAGAGTATCGGGAAAGGGTTTCCCGATGTACCCTTTAAATTTCAAAACAAATAAGAGTGGGTTGGGTCGGTTCATCTTATGGGTGATTTTTAATGACCAACGCATACCACTAACAAAAAATCCGACCCTAATCCACAAAAAAAGACCCACATGCACGACCTTTAAAAATAAAAGACAGTCAAACAGATGGACCATCTAGCCAGAGTGCAGTCGGTAAATTGGACCATCTCTTACCAGAACACATTTTCAATCAACTGTTGGGAAGATAGTCCATCCTTTGACAAGGTGGTCCGTTTGTTCCTCCATCATTTGAATTTCAAAATTTTCCTTCTCTATATTTGATCAATTTATCCATCTTTTAAATGTACCTACATGCATCAACACCCATTAGTCATAAAATACTTGAGTTGCCTCCCAATAAGTGCTTGATTTAACATCATGGAAACAACATAGATACTACACATAGTGTAGAATTCCTTGAGTTTCCTCTCAAGAAGCACCTGATTTAACATTGTGGCATGACACAAGATACCTGAATCAAGCATATTGTGAGTAATCCTTCGGATGGGACTTCCTCACCCACATCCTACCTTTTGAACCATAGAGGTACTGCTTCGCCCATATGGATTTAGCCTTTTTCTTGAGTGATTCTGCAAATGTATGCTTAGCTCCTTCATTTTCATTCCTCACAATATTAGTCACACAAATATCCCTAACTCCTATGGGTAATAAGTGGCCTCTCCCGGCTTTAAAAGATATACTTTCATTCTTGAACTAGAACATGATCTCACGCTTTTTCGAGTCCACAGGTGCTCTCCTGATCGCTAGAAAAGGTCTCTCAAGTATGATGGGGATGTATTGGTCTACATTATATTCATGTACCATAAAGTCAGTCAAAAGTACAAATTTCCCAACTTGCACCAACACATCTTTCACTGCCCCCACCAACATCTTGATAGACTTGTTGGCCACTTGGAGCAAGATAGAGGTGGATTTAAGCATGGTCAATTCGGATTGCTTTTCTATATCTAGAGGTATAAAATTTATACTTGCCCCATTGTCACATAGGGCATGTAAGAAATCATATCTACCAATTCTATAAGGAATAGTAAATTCACCCCGATCTCCTTTCTTTTCAACACATGTGTTGGCAATAATGGCACTCACACGACATCACTAGAATGAACACTTTTTGTCATATGGAGGTTTCCTTTTAGTAGCATTTTTAGGTACTTAGAAAAACCTGGCATCTCTTTTATAACGTCAATAAATGGTACCTGAAGTGTAGCTTCCTTTAGCTGCTCAATGTGCTTTACAACCTCTGCATCAAGAGCATGTTGGGATATTCTTTGTGGAAAAAGGGAAATATGAGGAGGAAAGTATTTAGCAATGTTATCCACTCTTCCCTCAGCCTTTCCTTTCTGTTTTGAAGCAATGGAATCATCTTGGACAATCTCCCCTATTGGTGGCTTTTTGACTCCCACGTCAATACTATGACCAACACTTGGATTCATCAATCTTTCATCTTGTTCAATACTAAAATGCACAATTTTTAGCCTCTTCATCAACCACAACATCCTTAGCTTCAACACCCAAAGGATGCATAATTTTACCACTCCTTGTGACAATGGCCATAACATGAGTATTGGAGAGACCCATATGTCCCTTGAGATTAGCCATTATGTCACTCAAAAGATGGCCCTTTTGCTTGAGATTTTAGTCACGTGAAGGATCACATACTTTTTTTTCTAACTTCTAAATGTACATGGTATGAGAACCCGCAATCTCTATAAGGTTCTTTAGGCATGCATTTGACCATTCTTAAGCACCTTTTCTAACATTCCTTAAGCTTTAAGCCTCCTTTTTCTTGAGAAGGGCCATTCCTTCAATTTGAGAGCTATAGGAGGGAGCTCTCAGCAGAATATAAGAATTTTATCTTTGGTTCTGATAGTTCCCTTCATTGTGCCATCCTGATTAGGGCCACCATAATAATTTTTCAGGTAGTATTGACCTTGACCTTGTTGTTGAGGTCGCCATTATCCTTTATATGAGAAAGTAGGATGGCCTTGTTGTTGTTGTGGGTAATGTTGTATATAGCCTACAGATATGTTACCAACATAGTTGGTGTCTTCCCTCTGCATATGAGGTTTCTGGTATGATTGATAATGGTATGGAGGAAGGGGGCATGCATAACCGTATTGAGCACCGCCCCAGGCTTCTTTAATAAAATTCCCCTTTTTGACCTTAGCCTAAATCAACTTCTTGGTAAGTAGGGCTATGTTAGTGGCCATGGCTACGACCATTAGATCGTGATCCTGGTTCTCCTTCATCAAGTTTGATAATGAAGGAGTACATACATTTAGCCCTCCAATATGATCTCCTTTATGCCATGTGTGGTGGTTCTTTGCAATTTGATTTAAGATAATGGAAATTCAATTAAACATCTTGTCCATAAAACATCCTCCAGTGACATTATTTGCAGCAAATTATGTCAATGGGTCTACACCTATATAGAACTTCTCAAGCAAAATGTGCTTGGGGACCAATGGTTGGGTGCTCGAAGTATATATTGCTTAAAGCTTTCCCAACCTTCATACAATTGCTCCCTAGGGAGCTATCATAAGTAGAAGATCTTGTCCCTCTTTCTTACTAGGTGGGAACCACTTTTCGAGGGAAGACATTCACAAGCTCTTGCTATTAATTCGGAGGTAACCTGTGAAACCATTCTCTAGCTTTCCAGCCAATGAGTATTTGAATACCCTAAGTTATATAGCATCATCAAAAATATTATTCTTCTTGTGGATGTTTCACACCTCCAAGAAATTATTCAAATATTGATGAGGGTCATTGTTGGTGGAATTGTAGAACTGGCCCTCCGCTTTGAACATTGTATATATTCTACCATCTATTTTGAAAGACGTAGCATTCACTCTAGGTGGAATAATAGCACTTGCGTAGTCAACCTTGTCGTTGATTTCCATGAACACATTCTCCAACTTTCCTAATAGAACAGCCATGATCCTGTACCAAATAGTAAAAATAAAAGAAAAATGTAAGAATAGCTCTATTCAAACAAACTAAACTAATAGTGCTAGATAGGGCTTTTGTCGTAGGCTCCTCCAATGACACCATAATATTTTATCACCACTCAAATCTATTCCAACAAAAGATAGTGTCAATGGTAAGAGCAAATATAGTACCTGATCGTGGGCAAAATAGCATGTCCAAGTGATACTTTATAACTTAGTTTTACCTTGTTTATCTAATTAATTACATATATTTTCATGTAATTTTATATAAATGTGAATATAGGTGCTAACCAATATGATTAGTCCTTGTTTTGTAGGTTTCAATGATTTTGAGGACCTAATTTATAAGTTGGTGAAGTAAAGGAATGGAATCGGGAGCAAATGGCGAAAGTCGGCAAGTAGCGTGCCATGGCAAGGATGGCCGCGCCAGGCAGCGTGCCAAAACGTGCGTGTGCCGCGCCCAGCGTCGTGCCACGCCCCTGCCAGGCACGCGAGAAGAGGCAGGTTCCAGTGTGCCCAGCAACGTGCCACGCCGGGGCAGCTGCGCGACAGAGGAAGGACAACGCGGGGCTTTGCATGTGCGGCATGTCACCTTGACGTAGCCATTGACACTCAGCAGTTTGACATCAGGGGAGAAGCCAAATTTCAAAAGGAAACTCTGGGCAGGCCCGTGTCACGGGCCGGTGCTCGCGATGCACTCCATGACACGTTGCCTATTATTCGGAAAAAATTGCCACTAGTATAAATAGCACACTTAGGTTCATTTTTATATATTACGACTTGATGGAGCAAGACGTGGAGGTTTTGATCCGGTTGAGGGGCGAAAATCTTAGGTTTTTTCTCTATCTCTTTCTCCTTTCTTTCAATTGTTCGTATGATTTACATTCATTTGATGATGTTTAATCCACAAATGAGTGGCTAAATTCACTTCTTCTTGAGGTTAAGAACATTTGTAGTGAAATGTGATTGTTGATCATTTGGTTTCCCATCTTTTCTTTCATGATTTTATTTCTATTAATTCTTTTCTTAGTGCATTAATGTTTGGCCAATGTTAATGTATTTCTAAAAAGTCAGGTTTCTTTCGAGGTAAATTGGAAAGTTGTGAATTGATAGGATATGATTTTTACTTAGTTTGGGAAAATTTGAGAAATGATTTACCTTGAGGATAGAAATATACTGAGAAAATTAAAGTATTAGTCAATTACGGAATCGGTTTTGTATGGCTTTAACATGAATTTCTTTTTCACGAAATGTAGGCGGAAGGTTCATGATTCTTAGAGTTGGGTTAAATACGAGAGTTTTAAACCATAGGAAATAATTCATGACTAACTTAGCCGGAGGAAAGATTAATCAAATTGTATTGATAATTTATTTCTCTACATGTTCGTTTAGCCTCAGCATGCTCATACTCATAGTTCGAGACTCAAATTTTATATTCGTTTTAGACTTGAAACATAAATTAGGAAACAAAATATCAAAATCTTCTTCAAACTTTATTTATGCATTTTTAGAGTTCCAGTTTATTGACACTTGATTAGATTGATCTGTAGTCCGGTCCACTGTGGGATCGATACTTGTCTTACTTGAGCCATTTTTACTACTTGTTCGACCACGTGCCTTAGCGTGCTGGTCATCCAACGGACGAACAAGTTTTTGGCGCCGAATTCTTAGGGAGGACTAGCAATTGGTAAAATTTTTCTTAAGTGTTAGTTTACAAATTCTAATAAGTGCGACCTTGGTCTTGAATTTTGGTTTTTAAATTCTTTTTGATTTTTTTCGGAATACCCTTCTTGACATGACATCGTGGAATACAATTGGTTTAAATGGTGGATACTTTTATTTTGGTGAATCTTGTGAATTTCGGAGGACACCTGGTGGCAACAACGCTGTAACACGTGCAACATATGTGGTGGTCAAGAATGGCAATTGGGATGGCTGTCGAATGCATACTCCCCTCCCCCAAGGCCCTACTATGATCCTTTACATTTGTTTTTGATGAATATAGGCATGCTGAAAATGAGGACTTGGGATACCAAGCTCTGAATAGAAGACATCTTGAAACAACTCCTTGTGCAATCGAAGCGCGATGAAGGAGCGTGCCAATATTGAGAATTCCAGCGAAGAGAATGTGAGGCTCACAGAAAGGTTGACGTTTAATTCAAGGAGATAGAAATTTGAATCTTGCTTGATAAATTGCGGAGTAACGATTGTAGGCGATATTCAAGAGGAACTACAAGGAAGACAAGAGGTGAATTTTTTGGATGAAGCTAGAAGATATTAGAATCTCTTGGTTGTCTCCGTGATGGGCTCACGCTTATGGAAAATTCATGCGAAGAGATAGAGTATACCCCATTTGTCATTAATGGAGAACGGATGTTGAAGTGCGAAGAAGATATACAAGTAAGGAGGTCAATCACGGTGCGAGTTTTAGAGTCGAGGTGTAGTGAACCCCACTCGAAGTATTTTCGACATTGAGTTTGGTTGTGACATAGAAATGGAGTCTTCAAAGCTTATCGAATGCAGGAGGACCAAGCCTAGTATATTTTAGGAAATATCTTTGATTCGGAAAGACAAAATGACCGCTTAAGGGCTAATAAGTTCAAAAGACAACATCTTTTTGTGGTCCTTACAATTTTCCCACCACCCATAGAACATAAAAGGAAATTAGAGAAAGAAGAAATTGGGGTAGAGATTCATATCCTCGAGGTGGAGGAAAAAGCGGTGAAATGTAATCGTCGTCTTGCGACGTAAAATTAGCGCTGCTTGGGAGACGGCAAGGGTACCATGGGTATCCATTTTAATTTCTTGCATATAAGTTGATTTTATTTATTTTTCTTCTTTTGTTGTTTTGGTGGAAGGTTAAGCACGGATGGAGTGGAAGTCAAAGTACCCTTGGAGAGAGGAGAGAGGTTTAACAAGCATGGAAGAGAAAAGTGTGGGGTCTTACCACCCACTTGTGTAAGGGTGAAGAAAAGCACGTTGTTAGCTAGGCCTAAAGGCCTCGGGGAGTATTCTCACCCTCTTTAAAATGTGAGATTGATGCTAAGAGGACATAGCATGATTCAGAAATGTGGGGTGAGGAAAATTTTAAAATTTTTGTGTTTAACGATTTTTGGTGAATGTAATGCTTGGGAGAAATATTTGAAAAAAAAAAAATTTTGTGAGTCGAACGACTTAAATCACCGTTGGTTTTTCTTTTTGGTTCTTTTAGACGGGGTCTTTGAGCTTAGAAGAATAAAATCTTCTTTGTCTGTATATAATGTTTGTAGTCAGAGTAGAGGGACTTTTGACGATGGATGGATGACGGCTAGTCTTGAGGAAAAAATTAGTTAGTAGGTTGGTTTTGAACGTAGCTAATTGATGGCTTGATGTTCTTGTTATGTGCTATGCATGATTGTAAGATACAAGTGTGGTTAGTGTTGAAGCATGTAGAAGTGTATAACTGTGTTTGAGACCCTTAGGCTCTTGGGTGACTCAATATGGTGAAGCAATCTTGAATTCTTGTTATTATTTGAGTTAGAGTACGCGAATGTCTTGATTTGAGCATGTGCCATGAGTGTAAGGTTTTGAATATTACGTGCTATTGTGGAATGTCTAGAACTTTCGTGGTGTGTATATAAGCAAGAAATGAGGATGTGAATTGTAGGAGATGATTTAGGTATTTCTTTGAATGAACCCAATTGTTATCCCTCACTTCTACGAATATTTAATCCTAGTTAGCCCCATTGAGCCTTGAGCCTATTCTTTGATAGCTAAAACGCCAAGCTTAATCCTTTTTCTTTCATTAGCCTTGAATTTGATCCAAAACTAGAGCGCTTAAGTGAAAAATCCGAAGAGTGAAGGAGTGAGAATTGGGAAAAAGAAGGAAAAGTAGCAAGTTGTAAAAGTTGAGAAAAGGACAAAGGTGCACTTGTGTGGAAATGGTTGATTATTAGTAAGGGTAAGAAAATAAACGAATCCAAAAAAAAAAAAAAGAAAAAATTGCTTAAGTACTCCTTACTACTAAGTGAGTGTGCTAAAGAAAGGGGAACAAGAAGAAAAAAATCGAGATGGAAAAGAATGAGGGTGAAGTAAGAGAAGAGATATCCTTAATGAAGGTTGAAGTTATTAAGCGCTTGGGGAAGATGATCAATATCAACGCGAGAATAGTACCTACCGGTCCCTTAGCTTGTTACAACCCATTAAGTCCTACTTGATCTTACGTTCATACATCCTTAAATGAGTGGAGTAAAACACTAAGGGCAAGCTTATAGGTCACTTATGATGCATGTGATTTCTTTGTGAGAAGCGGCGTAATTTTTATTCATATACCCATACTTGGTGTGATTTGAATAATTGTGAAGTGAGGTAACTCTCTTGTTGTGAAGGCACATGTTTAATGAGAGATAACATCAATGTCGGATTTCTTGATTAGTTGATTTGCATGAGTTTGCTAAGATTGAGAAATTCGATTCTTGAGGCTAGGAAGTCTTAACATAGTTGTATTTCATTTCAATGATCAACTCGAGCATGCTCTATTTTGTTATCTTAAATAATCATTATAAGCTATAGCAGATGATCTTGCTAAGTGGTAATAGTCTTCATTTTACATGAGATGTAAAGGGTTGTTCGGGACGAACAAGGATTTAAGTGTGGGGTAGGTGATCGTGGGCAAAATAGCATGTCCAAGTGATACTTTATAACTTAATTTTACCTTGTTTATCTAATTATTGCATACATTTTTATGTAATTTTATATAAATGTGAATATAGGTGCTAACCAATATGATTAGTCCTTGTTTTGTAGGTTTCGATGATTTTGAGGAACTAATTTATAAGTTGGTGAAGTAGAGGAATGGAGTCGGGAGCAAATGGCGAAAGTCGGCAAGTAGCATGCCATGGCAAGGATAGCCGCCGAGGGCGAGCGTGCCAAGATGTGCGTGTGCGCGCCCGGCGCCGTGCCACGCCCCTGCCGAGCACGCGGAAGAGGCAGGTTCCGGTGTGCCCGACAACGTGCAGCAGGCAGTAGCGCAGCAGAGGAAGGACCTTGCGCGCTGCATGTGCGGCGTGTCACGCCAGCGGCATGGTGACACTCGGCAGTTTGGCATCGGAGGCAATTTCAAAAATTGCCTCTGCGTTTGTGTGCGTGTCACGGAGGCGGTGCTACGTGCACTTAGTGACAGTTACTAAACAAATAGGAAAAATTCCCACTAGTATAAATAGCACACTTGGGATTCATTTTTATATTCGACTTGATGGAGCAGAACGTGGAGTTACGATCGATTGAGGGACGAAAATCTTAGGGTTTTTTCTCTATCTCTTTCTCCTTTCTTCGATTGTTTGTATGATTTACATTCATTTGATGATGTTTAATCCACAAATGAGTGGCTAAGTCCTGCTTGCTAAGGTTAAGAACATTTGTAGTGAAATGTGATTTTTGGTGTTGGTTTCCCATCTTTTCTTCAATGGTTGTTCTATTAATTCTTGTTCTTAGTGCATTAATGTTTGGCCAATGTTAATGTATTTCTAAAGTCAGGTTTCACTCGAAGATCAAGAAATTGGAAAGTTGTGAATTGATAGGATATATGATTTTCCTAGTTTGGGAAAATTGAGAATTGATTTACCTTCGAGGATAGAAATATACACGAAAGTCGTATTAGTCAATTACGGAATCGGTTTTGTATGGCTTGAACATGAATTTCTTTTTATCACAGAAATGTAGGTGGAAGGTTCATGATTCTTAAGTTGGGTTAAGCATCTGAGAGTTTTAAACCATAGGAATAATTGTTGACTAGCAATAGGAGGAAAGATTAATCAAATTTTATCGATAATTTATTTCTCTACATGTTCGTTTAGCCTCGGCATGCTCCTTACTTATAGTTCGAGACTCAAATTGTATATTCGTTTTAGACTTAGTATAAATTAGGAAACAAAATATCAAAAATCTTCTTCTGCTTGTTATGCGCATTTTTAGAGTTCGGTTGTGACACTTGATTAGATTGATAAGTAGTCAGGTCCTGTGGGATCGTGCTTGTCTTACTTGAGCCATTTTACTGCGACCGACCACGTGCACTTGCGTGTAGTCATCCCGACGGACGAACAAGTTTTTGGCGGCGATTAGGACTAGCAGTGGTAAAATTTTTCTTAAGTGTTAGTTTACAAATTCTATATAGTGCGTTAACTTGGTCTTGAGTTTGGTTTAAATTCTTTGATTTTTTCGGATACCCTTCTTGACATGACATCGTGGAATACAAATGGTTTAAATGGTGGATACTTTCGTATTTTGGTGAATCTTATGCAGAATTTCGGAGGACACCACTGCGTGGCAATCTTGTAACACGTGCAACATATGTGGTGGTCAAGATGGCTGTGGGATGGCTGTCCCAGAATGCATACTCCCCTCCCAGAGCCCCTACTATGATCCTTGTTAGTTTTTGATGAATATAGGCATCTTGAAAATGAGGACTAGGGACGCAGCTCTAATAGAAGACATGCGAAACAACTCATGAGCAATCGAGAAGCAATGAAGGAGAGGCGATGGCAATAGTGAATTCAGCAAGAGAAAGAGAATGCGGGAGGCTCACAGAAAGGATGAGGCGTTTAATTCACGGAGATGATTTTAAAAATTTGAATCTTGTGATAAATTGCGAGTAACGATTAGTAGGTGATATTGAGAGGAACTACAAGAGGAAGAAAGGGTGAATTTTTGGATGAAGCTGAAGATTAGAATCTCTTGGTTGTCCCCGTGATGGGCTCACACTTATGGAAAGTTCATGCAGAAAAAGAGATGAAATTATACCCATTTGTCATTAATGGAGAGACGGATGTTGATGCGGAGAAGGTGTATTCAAGTAAGGAGGTCAATCACAATGCGGTTCGAGTCGAGTGTATTGGACCCCACTCGAAGCATTTTGACGTGAGGTTGGTTGAAGACATAGAAATGGAGTCTTCAAGCTTATCAAGAAATTTCTAGAGGAGGACCAAGCCCTAGTATATTTTGAAATTTGCTGATTCGGAAAAGACAAAATGACTTCGCTTGCTTGAGGCTAATAAGTTCAAAAGACAACATCTCTTGCTTGGTCCTTACAATTTTTCACCACCACCCTAGAACATAAAAGGAAATTAGAGAAGAATTGGGGTGAGATTCATATCCTCAAGGTGGAGGAAAAGCGGTGAAATGTAATACGTCGTGCCGCGACGTAAAATTAGCGCTTCATAGGAGGCAACCCAAGGGTATCCATTTTAATTTCTTGCATTTAAGTTGATTTTATTAATTTTCATCTTTTGTTGTTTTTGTGGAAGGTTAAGCACGGATGGAGGGGAAGTCGAGTACCCTTGGAGGAGGAAGCTAACAAGCATGGAAGAGAAAAAGTGTGAGGTCGTACACCCACTTGTGTAAGTTGAAGAAAAGCACGTTGTTAGCTAGGCCTAAAGGCCTCGGGAGTATTTCTCATCCTCTTTAAATGTTAAGTTGATGCTATGGAGACATAGCATGATTGAGTGTGGGGTGAGGAAAATTTTAAATTTTTCGTGCTTACTTGATTTTTAGTGAATGTAATGCTTAGGAGAAATATTTGAAAAAAAATTTTGTGAGTCAAGCATGACTTGGCACGTTAGTTTTTCTTTTTGGTTCTTTTACAGCGGGGTCTTTGACAGAAGAATAAAACTTTTCTTTTTTACGTATATAATGTTTTAGTCATGTTAGGGACTTTTTCGACGATGGATGGATGGCGACCGTCTTGAGGAAAAATTAATTTAGTAGGTTGGTTTTTGAACCGTAGCTAATTGATGGCTTGATGTTTTTTTGATATGTGTATATGCATGATTAGCAAGATACAAAGTGTGGTTAGTGTTGAAGCATGTAAGAAGTGTATAACTTTGTGTGAGACACTTAGGCTCTTGAATTTGACTTCCAGTATGAGTGAGCTTAATCTTGAATTCTTGTTATTAAGCGAGTTAAGGTACGCGGAATGTGTCTTGATTTGAGCATGTGCCATGAGTGTAAGGTTTTCAAATATTCCGTGCTATTGTGGAATGCAGAACTTGCCTGGTGTGTATATGAAACGAAATGAGGATGTGGTGTAGGAGATGATTTAGGTATTTCTTTGAATGAACCCAATTGTTATCCTCACTTTACCTACCTTGAATATTTAATCCTAGTTAGCCCCATTGAGCCTTGAGCCTATTCTTTGATAGCTACAACATAAGCTTAATGCTTTTTCTTTCATTAGCCTTGAATTTGATAAAACTCTCAAGCGCTTAAGTGAAAATCAGAAAGAGTGAAGGAGTGAGAATTGGGAAAAAAGAAGGAAAGTAGCAAGTTGTAAAGTTGAGAAAAGGACAAGGTGCACTTGTGTGGAAATGGTTGATTATTAGTAGGGAGTAAGAAAATAAACGAATCCAAAAAAAAAAAGAAAAAAAAATTGCTTAAGTACTCCTTACTACTAATTTGAGTGTGCTTAAAGAAGGAACAAGAAGAAAAATCCAGGATGGAAAGAATGAGGGTGAAGTAAGAGAAGAGATATTTAATGAAGGTTGAAGTTATTAAAAGCCTTTGGGGAAGATAGTCACTACACGGGCTAGAATAGTACCCTATCGGTCCTTAGCTTACATTACAACCCATTAAGTCCTACTTGATCTTACGTTCATACATCCTTAAATGAGTGGAGTAAAACACTAAGGGCAAGCTTATGGGTCACTACGTGCATACGATTTCTTTGTGAGAGCGAGCATAATTTTATTCATATGCCCATACTTGGTGTGATTTGAATAATTGTGAGTAAAAAGGGGTAACTCTCTTGTTGTGAGGCCACATGTTTAATGAGAGATAAAATTCGTGTCGGATTTCTTGATTAGTTGATTTGCATGAGTTTGCTAAGATTGAGGGTCGATTCTTGAGGCTAGGAAGTCTTAACATAGTTGTATTTCATTTCAATGATTAAATCGGGCATGCTCTATTTTTAGCTTGTTATCTTAAATAATCATTATAGTCATGGCAGAATGATCTTGCTAAATTAGTATGTGTGAGTCTTCATTTACATGTGATGTAAAAGGGTTGTTCGAGGACGAACAAGGATTTAAGTGTGGGGTAGGTGATCGTGGGCAAAATAACATGTCCAAGTGATACTTTATAACTTAGTTTTACCTTGTTTATCTAATTAATTACATACATTTTCATGTAATTTTATATAAATGTGAATATAGGTGCTAACCAATATGATTAGTCCTTGTTTTGTAGGTTTCAATGATTTTGAGGAACTAATTTATAAGTTGGTGAAGTAGAGGAATAGAATCGGGAGCAAATGGTAGAAAGTCGGCAAGTAGCATGCCATGGAAAGGATGGCCGCGCCGAGGCGGCGTGCCAAGACGTGCGTATTACGCGCCGGCCACCGTGCCACGCCTGCCGGGCACGCGGAGGCGGAGTTCCGGTGTGCCCGACAACGTGCCACGCCCGGGCGGCTTGCGCGACGAGGAGAGGAGACAACGCGCTGCATGTGCGGCGTGTCACGCCGCATGGCCTTGGTGACACTTTCAGTTTGGCATGGGAGGCAATTTCAAGAGAGCCTCCGCACATTTGGGGCGCGTGTCACGGAGGTAGTGCTCGCGATGCACTTTCCGTGACACGTTGCCTTATTAATAGGGAAAAATTTTCCCTAGTATAAATAGCACACTTAGGTTCATTTTTATATATTCGACTTGATGGGAGCAAGAACTTGGAGTTACGGTCAGTTGAGGGAATAAGAAAATCTTAGGTTTTTCTCTATCTCTTTCTCCTTTCTTTCAATTGTTTGTATGATTTACATTCATTTGATGATGTTTAATCCACAAATGAGTGGCTAAATTCACTTCTTGCTTGAGGTTAAGAACATTTGTAGTGAAATGTGTTTGTTGATCATTTGGTTTCCCATCTTTTCTTCCATGGTTGTTCTATTAATTCTTGTTCTTAGTGCATTAATGTTTGGCCAATGTTTATGTATTTTCTAAAGTCCGGTTTCACTCAAGAGAGCAAGAAATTGGAAAGTTGTGAATTGATGATTCAGTTTCTTAGTTTGGGAAAATTGAGAATTGATTTACCTTCGGGATAGAAATATGCACGAAAGTCGTGATAGTCAATTACGGAATCGGTTTTGTATGGCTTGAACATGAATTTCTTTTTATCACAGAAATGTAGGTGGAAGGTTCATGATTATTAAGTTGGGTTAAATACGAGTTTTAAACCATAGGCAATAATTCTTGACTAACTTAGCCCAGGAGGAAAGATTAATCAATTGTTTGATAATTTATTTCTCTACATGTTACGTTTAGCCTCGGCATGCTCATACTTATAGTTCGGACTCAAATTGTATATTCGTTTTAGACTTAGTATAAATTAGAAACAAGATATCAAAATATTCTTCACCCATTATGCATTTTAGAGTTCGGTTTATTGACATGATTAGATTGACTGATAGTCCAGTCCTGTGGGATCGATGCTTGGCTTACTTGAGGCATTTACTACTTGTTCGACCACATGCACTTGCGTGTAGTCATCCAACAGGCGAACAAGTTTTTGGCGTCATTGCCGCCAGTTTAGCAATTGGTAAAATTTTTCTTAAGTGTTAGTTTACAAATTCTATATAAGTGCGGCTTAACTTGGTCTTGAATTTTGGTTTTAAATTCTTTTTTGATTTTTTTCGAATACCCTTCTTGACATGACATCAAAGTGGAATACAAATTGTTTAAATGGTGGATACTCATATTTTGGTGAATCTTTTCTGAATTTCGGAGGACACCACTCGTGGCAACACAGTAACACGTGCAACATATGTGGTGGTCAAGTTGGCCATTGGGATGGGTAGAATCTTGCTCCCTCCCCAGAGCCCCTACTATGATCCTTTTGTTGTTTTGATGAATATAGGCATCTTGAAAATGAGGACTTGGGATGCCAAGCTCAGGAATAGAAGACATCTTGGAAAAACTCCTTGAGCAATCGGAAACGTGAAGGAGCGATGGCAATATTGAGAATTCAGCAAGAGAGAATGCGGAAATTTCTAGAAAGGATGGAGCGTTTAATTCACGGAGATGATTTTTCAAAAATTTGAATCTTGTGATAAATTGGAAGTAACAGGTTATGGCGATATTCAAGAGGAACTACTAGAGGAAGACAAGGGTGATTTTTTGGATGAAGCAGAAGATTAGAATCTCTTGGTTGTCCACAAGTGATGGGCTCGCACTTATGGAAAATTCATGCACTGAAGAAGAGATGAGAGTATACCCCATTTGTCATTAATGGAGAGACGGATGTTGATGCGGAGAAGGTGTATTCAAGTAAGGAGGTCAATCATAATGCGGTTTGAGTCGAGGTGTATTGGACCCCTTTCGAAGCATTTTTAGAGCATTGAGTTTAGTTGCTTGACAGAAATAGAGTCTTCCAAGCTTATCGAGAAATGCTCCCCAGGGACAAACCCAGTATATTTTGAAATTTCTTGGTCAGGAAAGACAAAATGACGCCGCTTACTTGAGGGCTAATAAGTTCAAAAGACAACATCTCTTTGCTTGGTCCTTAAAATTTTCACAACCACCCTAGAACATAAAAGGAAATTAGAGAAGAAATTATGGGTGGTCATATCCTCAAGGTGGAGGAAAAAGCGGTGAAATGTAATACGTCCTGCGCTTGACGTAAAATTAGCGCTTCATGGGAGCAAGCAAGGGTATCCATTTTAATTTCTTGCATTTAAATTGATTTTATTTATTTTTCATCTTTTGTTGTTTTGATGGAATGTGCTTAGAGATGGAGGAAGTAAGGTACCGCTTGGAGAACTAACAAGCATGGAAGAGAAAAAGTGTGGGGTCGTACACCCGCTTGTGTAAAGTTGAAGAAAACACGTTGTTAGCTAGGCCTAAAGGCCTCGGGGGAGTATTCTCACCCACTTTAAATGTTAAGTTGATCTATGGGGACATAGCATGATTCAGAAGGTAATGGGGTAGAGAAAATTTTAAAATTTTGTGCTTAACGATTTTTGGTGAATGTAATGCTTGGGAGAAATATTTGAAAAAAAATTTTTTTTGTGAGTCAAGCATTACTTAAGTCACCGTTAGTTTCTTTTTGGTTCTTCCCGAAACAGTCTTTGAGCTTAGAAAGAATATAACTTTTCTTTATGTTTGTATATAATGTTGTAGTCATAGTAGGGACTTTTCGACGATGGATGGATGACGGCCGTCTTGAGGAAAAATTAGTCGATAGGTTGGTTTTGAACCGTAGCTAATTGATGGCTTGATGTTCTTGTTATATTGCTATGCATGATTGTAAGATATACAAGTGTGGTTAGTGTTGAAGCATGTAAGAAGTGTATAACTTTGTGTGAGACACTTAGGCTCTTGGAATTTGACTCAATATGAGTGAAAGCTTAATCTTGAATTCTTGTGATTAGGCGAGTTAGAGTCTGCGGAATGTGTCTTGATTTGAGCATGTGCCATGAGTGTAAGGTTTTAGATATTCCGTGCTATTTGTGGAATGTCTAGAACTTGCACAGTGTGTATATAAAATGAAATGAGGGATGTGAATTGTAGGAGATGATTTAGGTATTTCTTTGAATGAACCAATTGTTATCAGATCACTTTACCTACCTTGATATTTAATCCTAGTTAGCCCGTTGAGCCTTGAGCCTATTCTTTGATAGCTACAACATAAGCTTAATCCTTTCTTTCATGGCATGGATTTGATTGAAAACTTGGCGGCAAGTGAGAAAAATCCGAAGAGTGAAGGAGTGAGAATTGGGGAAAAAGAAGAAGAAAGTAGCAAGTTGTAAAAGTTGAGAAAAGGACAAAGGTGCACTTGTGTGAAATAGTAGATTATTAGTAGGGAGTAAGAAAATAAGCGAATCCAAAAAAAGAAAAAATTGCTTTAAAGTACTCCTTACTACTAGCTAAATTATTACTTAAAAAAGAGAACGAAGAAAAATCCACGAGGGAAAGAATGAGGATGAAGTAAGAGAAAGTGTATCATGTGAAGGTTGAAGTTATTAAAAGCGCTTAGGGAAGATAGTCACTATCATGGCCAGAATAGTACCTACCGGTCCCTTAGCTTACTTTACAAGCCATTAAGTCCTACTTAATCTTACGTTTATACATCCTTAAATGAGTGGAAGTAAAACACTAGAGCGAAGCTTATGAGTCACTACATGATGCATGTGAATTCTTTGTGAGAGCGGCGTAATTTTATTCATATACCCATACTTGGTGTGATTTGAATAATTGTGAGTAAAAAAGGGTAACTCTCTTGTTGTGAGGGCACATGTTTAATGAGAGATAACATCAATGTCGGATTTCTTGATCGGTTGATTTGCATGGGTTGCTTAAGATTGAGGTCGATTCTTGAGGCTAGGAAGTCTTAACATAGTTGTATTTCATTTCGATGATCAAATCGGGCATGCTCTATTTTTAACTTGTTATCTTAAATAATCATTATAGCCGTAGCTTGAATGATCTTGCTAAATTAGTATGTGTGAGTCTTCATTTACATGAGATGTAAAAGGATTGTTCGAGGACGAACAAGGATTTAAGTGTGGGGTAGGTGATCGTGGGCAAAATAACATGTCCAAGTGATACTTTATGTAGTTTTACCTTGTTTTCTAATTCATTATATACATTTTCATGTAATTTTTATATAAATGTGAATATAGTGCTAACCAACGCAGTTAATCCTTGTTTTGTAGGTTTTCAATGATTTTGAGGAATAATTTATAAGTTGGTGAAGTAGAGGAATGGAGTCGGAAAATGGCGAAAGTCGGCAAGTAGCATGCCATGGCAAGGCGGGCCGCGCCCGGCGCCGTGCCCACGGCGTGCGTTTGCCACGCCCGGCCGTGCCATGCCTGCCCGAGGCACGCGGAGAGCGGAGACTCGGTGCGCCCGACGCGTGCCCTGTGAGGCGAGGCTACGCGGCAGACGCCAACGTGCCGCATGTGCGGCGTGTCACGCCAGCGGCGAGCACTCGGCGGTTTGACATCGGGCTTGAATTTCGAGCCTCGCGTTTGAAGCAGGTGTCACGGAGGGCGGTGCTCAAAGTGATGCACTCCTTGACACGTTGCTTGTTGTGCAGGAAAAATTCCCACTAGTATAAATAGCACGCACACTTGGGATTACGTTTTAATATTCTGACTTGGTGGAGCAAGAACGTGGGTTACGGGCGGTTGAAAGGGCCGAAAATCTTAGGGTTTTCTCTATCTCTTTCTCCTTTCTTTCAATTGTTTGTATGATTTACATTCATTTGATGATGTTTAATCCACAAATGAGAGGCTAAATTCACTTCTTCTTGAAGGCTACAGAACATTTGTAGTGAAATGTGATTGTTGATCATTGGTTTTCCATCTTTTCTTCCACTTATTGTTCTATTAATTCTTGTTCTTACTTCATTAATGTTTGGCCAATGTTAATGTATATCTAAAAAGTCAGTTTCACTTTCGAGAGGAAACGAGAAATTGGAAAGTTGTGAGTGATAGGATATGATCTTTTCTTAGTTTGGGAAAAATTGAGAATTGATTTACCTTCGGGATAGAAATATACTGAAAGTGTGTGTATTAGTCAATTACGGAATCGGTTTGTATGGCTAGAACATGAATTTCTTTTTATCACGAAATGTGTAGGTGGAGGTTCATGATTCTTAAGTTGGGTTAAATACGAAGTTTTAAACCATAGGCAATAGACTATGACCCCAGCAGCGGGAGGAAGATTAATCCAAATTGTTTGATAATTTATTTCTCTACATGTTTGTTTAGCCTCGGCATGCTCACTACCTGATTTTAAACTCAAATTGTATATTCGTTTAGACTTAGTATAAATTAGGAAACCAAAATATCAAAATCTTCACTTCACACTATTATGCAGAGTTTTAGAGTTCTAGTTTTATTGACACTTGATTAGATTGATACGCGTAGCTCAGTCCCTGTAGGATCGATAGTTGGCTTACTTGAGCCATTTGCTTGTTCGACCACGTGCACTTGCTTGCTTAGTCATCCAACGGGCGACAGGTACTTGATAAGAGTCGGGTCGAATACCTGAAACACTACGTTAAGCCCAAACTGTCTAGTACCCATCAATCTAGATTTGCGGGTTTAGATATTATTCGAGATTAAGAATTAGGCAAATTTAACTAAAACTATTGAATGCAAATTTCTTAAGGGATAATTCAATTACCAAAAATAGAGTGACCTAATTGTCCCAATTGATCCCTAAATCACCCAATATGGGTAAATTGAAAGTGGGCTAGGGTTGAATATGCAAGCAATGACATAGGCAACACAGCGGGTACCTTTCTATAGCAACTATGGTGTCAATTTACTCAATTTTTCAAATTGAAGAGAACTCCATTCTACTCAATTGTAGTGGCAATTGGAATTCAACCTATGTCTAGGAGAATTCATTAGATAAGGGTTAGGCCTTGAGTTATTATTAGTGATGCTAAGACAATCTAGAATTTTCTTTGTTCATGCATCGTAAAGGTAATTGGGCGGGATTGAGTAACATTCATCATCCATCACACTACAAAGCAAAGATCAATTAAATGTTCTTAAGCCCACAATTAATTTTACCAAATTGGGATCATTAGGGTTCACAACCTAGATGCGGGTTCTAGCTACCCATACCCGAAGAAGATTAGAAAGTAAATAATTGAACATCCTTTAAAAAATTTCCAAATTGTGAAAAATCTTGAATTTATGAAATTACATTTCAAAATTAAAACCTAAAGCAAAGATCTACTCTACTATAGCTGAAAATGATAATATTCTATCTATCTATTCTCTTCTCCCTTGAAAAAATAAAAATATATTTATAATATGTCTAAAAAATCTCAAAATATTTCAAACTTTGAGGATCTCAAGTGAGTAGGGATAGACCGTCCTTTGCCCTATCAATTAATATCATTATCTTCCCCCGATGACATCCATCAGTTGATGTTAGATGCGTCTTTTGAGAAGAGGTATGTGTAATGCTTCATCGATTAGGATTGGATTCTATTTCCTTATGGATTCTTATTTTGTCAATTAATAGATGATCTTGGAAAACAGTCGATTTCTTCCCACTACATCCAATTATAGACCTCTCACGAATGGATTTTGGAAACGATGGAACTTGTTAGGTGGAGAACTTGTGAATGACCCTTTGCTTTACTTTTTGATAGATTTTGTCTTTGACTCATCTTATCTCAATTTTTCTTGGTGTCGCTTGAACGGAGGCCGAATCATAACAAGGGACAAGGAGCCTAGAGACCCCAAGTTGACCTATGACATAAGCATACATCTAACACAATCGCGATTGAATAACTATCAATACATCGCATGAGTCGACTTAAATATAACATATGAATGTAAAATCATTGAATACATAAATATGCACGAATAGCCTCTAAACATGATGAGTTTATCACGAAAAGTCACAATAACTCAACAAAGCCGAACTGCTTGAAATACATAAAGAAAAGATACATAGTGGTCCTTGGAAGATGAGGACTCAACAACAAGAAGACGTTAACCGATAAGGTTTGTCTAAGAAGCGAGGAAGTGAACACGAGCGGGTCTGTATCATGAAACAATACAACATATAAATATGTAGGTCGATCACGTGGAATGTATCAAGTATGCAAGGCAAGTAAAACCTCTTAAGTAAGTAAAATCACTTTAAGACAATGCAGTAGTCAAAACATAACATCATTAGCGTGGTAGTAGTTGCATGCATTGTTTAGAAAGCATCTTTTCATAACATGATAATGCATAACTTTATAACATTAACTAATTCGAATAACTCAAAGCTGAAATATAACATTTATAGAAAAGCTAAACATTGAGCCAAATCCATGCTTCCCGGAACATGCATGTATAAAATAATAACCATGATTAATGAATATGAAAATTTGAATCATATAGACAATGGGAGACTCGTCCTTAGCAGACATAGCACGATAGAGCTTACGTGGTCACAGCTATTACCCTCAAATGGGCAATGGGCTACCATGATAGCGATATCAAGCTCATTGGACGCTAGGGCCGCGATAGCTCACAAGGAGGTCCCAATAATATAATAGTATCCAGCCTACGTTGGCGTGTAGTTAAGGGCATAGGGTGTCAACCCTTGAGGTCCGCTCGGTGGTAGACTCTTCTCGCAAAAATATGCAATGCTCTACATCAGATATAACGAGTGAACATCATCTATAATGACTCAATGATCATTACATCTCAAATACAAATTATGCATATGAAGCTTTAGTTCTAAACATACCACAAAGTTTGAGAAGCTTATACTTTGGAGACTTTGCCCCAAATCCATGTGTTAAGCTATGCATAGTAAGACATAAATCAAAACATACCACAATGACTAGAGTGTAAAATTTGAGAGTCTTTGCTCCAAAATAATGTAGCAAGCTTAGATTGGGAAAATCATCATTTAAACTTAACATGTGGGCATTGCCCAAGCTTTATTATAGTTATAAATACTCAATTCTCATTGAAAACATAATTATAAACATGGGTAGCTTCAAGTCATGCTTTTCATCATAATATCTCATCATTATCACATATGCTTCACAAATCTCACTTTACATGTTCATATTATCAGTAGGCTTGACATTCGTAGGCATAGAAACATAATTTAATTGAAATCATTAGAAAATTGGGACATGCTTCACAATTCGATAATAAAATCATAATCAATTCATAACCATGTAATGAAATTGAATATTCATGCATTTGGGTTAAAACCCCATAACTTGATCATAGGAATTTCTCATGTTTAGATAGAAATTGAGCATAGGTGTGGAAGAAGACACCCACTAATAACTCTGCATACCTAGAAGGTGATTCCACCGTCAATGATTATCCAAGAGGAACTTGAATGGTAACTGAATACTAGCCTTGAATCACCTCTTCCCAGCCTCTCGAAGTTTGCATGCATGGAAGGAAATAACTTTGAATGAGTTTCCCCTCCTAAACCCCCGAAAAAAAGCCTTAAACAACATAATGTAGGTCCTTAGAATGTAAGAATGACGAAATAGCCTTGCTTGATCACGTAAGCGCTCACTAGGGCCAAACAACGGACGACCCAATGGGTCGTTGGAATACCACGACCGTGGTATGTGTACGTACTAGCCTGCTGTCCGAGCTTAGGTCTTGGCTCGAGCAACTCTCAAACAACAACTCGTTCTTACCTTGATAGGTCATTAGTTCGGCCAGTGGTTGTTTCTTCCAACATTATAATTCCTCAAACTATGAGCCTTTCCACGACTCGTTACTAGAATCCACAGTCGTGAGCCAAATTCTGTCACATACAACGGCCCATCTCACCATCCCTACTTGATAGTGGTCACCATGATTCATGGTACCTAATGATGGGTCATTGGGTGGCCATTACTTCTGAATCCTAGTCCATATCTTACCACGGCTACCAACAACGAATAATTGTTTCCCACTATGAGTCGTTATGCCGATCATTGTCTCCTTGCCCCAAAACTAGATACCTTCCATGACTCACTCAGGTCGTTGGTTGAACTAACGTCAAGTAGGACCTCTCCTTCTGCAACTGATTTGCCGGTTTTACTTGAGTTTAAATTTTTAACTCCCATGTCTAATCTTAGACACATTTGGGAACATTACAATATCTCCCCCCTTGGTAACATTAGTCTAGAGATGTAGAAACAATGAAAACATAAACACTTAATTATCATATTGAAAACTAATCATTTCACCCAAAAAATAATAGAATTATTACCTCTAATTTAAAATATACAAGCGACTTGAATTCCAAAATCACATACATACTCATATACATAAAGGAAACTTGTGTGCATGAGCCCGAACATGAAACTAGATAGATTCATAGCAAAACTAATACCTCAGTCGGAACTAAGCGGTAGAGAATAAGTGTGGGTATTTATCCATCATATCAAAGCCGACTTCCAACGTAGCTCCTTGGTTGATTTCTCCATAATACTTTAACTTAAGATACTTATTTATTCCTTAGCCTCGAACGATGATCCAATATATTAGTGGAGACTTCCTTGTAGCTAAGGCTATCTTTACTCCAATGCATCCCATGAGACAACTAAGGTTGGGTCTCCAAAACATTTCTTCAAAGTGACACATGAAACATCGGGGATGCATGAAAGATTATTCGGAGGAAAATCAACTCCATCACGCTTTACCTTACAAACTCTTCTCATAGCGTTGGAGACCAACACAATGGGGACTAAGGTTTCCTTTCTTTCCAAACCGCTGACTCCCTTCATAGAATACAGCCAGAAATACCCAATCGTCCACTAGAACTCCAAATCTCTCCTCCTCACATTCCCAGCATATGATTTTGATGACTCTAAGCATCTTTTACCCTATCCCTTATCAACTAAACCTTCACCGTAGCCTCGTGAGCGAATCGCTTTGTAGCTACCTCGCAACCTCGAAACTATCAGATGGTCGATCTACACCTCCGCCCATAAAGAGCCTCAAATGGTTCCATCACGGATACCGAGTGATAGAGTTTGTTATTATAAGGCAAACTCAATTAGGGGCAGATGATGCCCTTGATCCATCACACATGTTCTCAACATATGCTCGAGTGCAGTTCTGATTCCACTATCCATCCATTTGTGGATGAAGCGTTATCTTGAGCAACTTGTGAGTCCCCAAGCCCCCTGCGAAAAGACCACCAAAACTAGGAGGTAAATTGAGTACCTCGGTCCAAAATAATTGACAAGGGGCACTCCATGTAGTCGAACCAACTCTCTAGATATACAACATGGGATAATCATCAGGTAGTGCGATTTTCACTTGGTAGGAAATGGGCCTTAGTCAACACCATTCACCACCACCACCCAAATAGAAATCGTAGTATCACTTGAGTACGAGGTAGGCTGTAATGAAATCCATGTTAATCTCTTTCCCACATTCGAGTAATGTTGATATCACAGATCACACCTCACGGTTTGGTGCTCAACCTTTGCCCCAGCGACCGGTTCGGGCGCAGCACTTAATTCTACAATATCCCTCTTCTGCCATTCACGCAATATATTTCTACTTAAGTCATGATACATCTTGGTTGCACCTAGATGAATAGAATACCTGGTTTCGTGTGCCTCATAAAATATTTGGCTCCTAAAATCATCTACATTTGGAACACACAAAAAACCACGGTACCACAACACACCGTGCCACACACGGGAAAAATTCCAATCTTCGACTTGACGGCTTCCTTGACTTTGCAAAATCGAGATCCTTATCTTGTCTAGCTTTCTGTTAGTCACCAAGGATGATTCGACCCGTTAAGACAACAATACCACAATCGGTCGAGTCGACCAGCACAACTACCTTGCGAGTCGATGTACATCTTTCATCAACTCCTTCTTTCCTTCATCCACATGGGAAACATGTTCGGACAAAACTACACGCAAGTGCACATGGTCGTACAAGTAGTAAAGTGGCTTTTATTTCAGCAGTATCGATTCCTGAGAGTCACAGATACGATAGTAATTATCCTAATTGTTAGTGAACGATATCGCTATAAGAAAGACAACCAACCAAATCTTTTGTTTTATGAGTCAATATTAATAGTTAATAAGAACCCTAAGTAAAGATCGGAATTTAAGTCGAACAATAGCAATGAACAATCTGAGGTTAAGGAAAACATGCAGAGATGTAATTTATTAATTCAAATCGGACAAACTTCTCTTCGTTGTTAGTCGGGGGAGTGTCGCTATGGATCGGTTCTTTCGAATCCTATTCGATTAAAGAATCATGAGACCTTGTTCCATTTATGTGATGTAAGAACCCCATGCTCTAGCCATACATAACAAAATTCCATAAATGAATAATATGACTTTCGAGATATATTTCTATTACAGAGCGTAAATCTTCTCTCAATTTTTCCCAACTAAGAAAAAGATCATATCCTACCAATTCAAATCTATCCAATTAATTTCCTCTTCGAGAATCAAAATTGGATTTCTAAGATATACATTAACATTGGCCAAATATTAATGGGCGAAGCAAATTGATAGAAAAACAATTATAGAGAAGATGAAAAGCCCAGGAAATGATTAGCAATTACATTCCTCACAAGTATATCACATAACCTCAATGAGGTGAATTAGCCACTCAATTTTGAATTAAACATCTTCAAACAAGTAGAATTCATACAAGCAATTGAAATTAAAGAGAAAAAGGAAGAGAATTAACCTAGAATTTCATCTCTCACTTTCACGCTAACCACGTTCTTGCTCGAAAAATGTCAGAATGTTTAAAATAAAACCTAAGTTTGTTATTTATACTAGTGGGAATTTTCCTGGAATAACAAGCAATGTGGCACGGAGGTGTCGAAGCAGCGCCTCTCCCAGGTGCCACGGTGCTATCGTGACCCCACTTTGGAACTCGGCTCCCGAGTAAATGCACCTCGGCGTGGAACGACATATATTGTGGAGCATTGCCACCGTGCCCACGGTGCCGTCACGCACTTTCATTGGAACTTGAGGTTCCGGGTAATCACCCTCAACGACACGGGTGCATCGCGGGCACTTTGCCTCCACGCCACCGGGGTAACGCGCACCTCCAGCTTTGGAATTTGACTCAATTTATCCTCCCAAGAAGAATGCCTCGAAGTGATGGTAGCGTGACACGAGCCATCGCGGGCCCTTATTTTGGCTAATTTCCATTGTCAACTTCCTTGCGCTTGAGTCCATTCACTTGCTTCACCAACTTGTAGATTAGCTTCAAAAATTCCTTCTAAGCGCAAAAACAACACTAATCATGTTGGTTAGTATAAATTCACATTTACATAAGAATCACATGAGAATCACACATAAAAATAGATAAACAAGTAGAAATGGAAATGTTTGAGTATCACTTTGGCTTGAAATTACGCCCAAGATCACTTACCCCACTTAAAACCTTGTTCGTCCTCGAACAATACTCTCACATCTCATTCAATTGAAACCCACGCATAGCTAATTTGGCGTGACCATTCAAGCTCTGGCTATACGGATTATTTAAGATAGCAAATCATCAAGAGAGCATGCATGGTTCATCAATAAAATGAAGTACACCACATTAAGACCTCCTAACCTCATGAATCGATTCTCGATCTTGGCAAACTCATGCAAATCGACTTATCAAGACATCCGATACGAAATTCAACCTTTCGTCAAGCATGTTCCCTCACAACACAAGAGAATTACCCCATATTGCACTCATAAGATTTCAAAAGCACTGTGTAGGGGTATATGAATACGATTAGCTCGATCTCCCAAAGAATTCACATGCATCATGTCATGAACCATAAGATTACCCCTAGTGTTTTACTCCACTAATATAAGGATGCATGATGTAAGATCACATAGGACATAAGGGGTTGTAATGTAAGCTAAGGAACTAGTAAATGTTGGGCCCAGCCAATAAACGCAGTAGCTTCCTAAGCGCTTTTCGATACATCCCACCTTCATTACGGACATTGCTTCTCCCTCCATCCTCTCAATCGTGAATTTTCTTCTTTGTTTTTGTTCCCATTTCTTTAAGCACACTCGACTTACTAGCAAAAGTATTTAAGCATTTTATTATTTTCTCATTCATTGATTTTCTTATCTCTACTATTAATTAATCAATTTCAACAATTGCACCTTTGAACTTTTCTTTAGCTTTCACAACTTCCGCTTTCCTTTCGTTTCACACTTCTCACTCCTTTATTCTTTGGGAAAATTATTTTTCTTAAGCGCTTAAGAGTTTGGATCAAATTCCGCGGCTAATGAAAAAAGGATTAAGCTCAGTTTGTATCTCTCAAAGAATAGGCTAAAACAAATGAGGCTAACTAGGATGTAACATTCAAGGTAGGTATGATAGGGAGAAACTTTCGGTTCATTCAAGGAATTTCTGCATCCTTTCCTACAATCCCATCCTTCATTTCGTTTAGTATACACACCGAGGCAATTTCTAGACACTTGAATAGAATGGAATAGTCGAAAACTAACCTCACACTCCTTGCACATACTCAACTTAAGACATATTCATAGACTCTTCAATCGAGTTAATTACAAGAATTCACCATTAAGCCTCGATCACCAAATCGAATTCCTAGGGCCTGGTATCTCAACATGTTTAATAGATTTGCATGCTTTCATACGAATAACACTTGCATCTTACAATCATGTGTAACACGTAACAAGAGTTCCAAACCATTAATTAGCGACACGTTTGGAAAACAACGAAAGAAAGAAGAAAAAAAGAAAAAAAACTATCCCTATAGACTACATTTCCCTTAAGACGGTCGTCATCCATCCATCATACGGAACGGTCGCTATCTCAGCCAAATGTTCAATGGGAGTATTCTCGGGAAAAGCATCGAAAATGTGCGTAAATTCTGCAAACATGTAAGTGTATTCATTAGCATGTTGGTTAAGAGTTTTAGAATGCCATACATGCTAGAAAAGGTCGAGGGAAATATGGGACAAGCGCCAAGTCGGTGCATCACAAGGCAAATGCGACTTATAAATCGCATTCCATGAATGAGACTTATAGGTCCCAACAATATAAGCCCCTCCACTTCGGTTTTAAAGTTACATTTCATATAATTTCCAATAAGGTCGAGGGAAAACAGAGGGAGATGAGGTTTCTTGATAATTTCCTTCTTATTACGCGGAGTCAAACACGGTCCAAGCAGATTAATCTCGGATGCAGAGGTATTTAGCGGCAGGAGCATTCCTACGGATTTAGTTGTGCAGTCAGTGGCAAATCGTCTAGTGCTCTTAGAGCTAAGGTAAGTGGAATTGCTCCAAATTAATTCAATATACTCTAATATAAAATGCAGGTATTTCTCCCTTTTGGACTTTCGAGAAATAGCGAGTTTTCAATCGTTTTTGATAAACCAAAGTTTGGGCTATATATATATATCAAAAGTGATGTTTTCTTAGAATACTAATGTATTTAGTTCTAATTGATATATATATGAATGCGGTTAGGAGAAATAGCAAAAAGTATTGGCGAAGCTGCGGCGGTTAGTCGGGAAACTTGACGAAGGTATGTAAGCTAATTCCTTTGGCAAGTTAGTAATCAGTATAATAGATAGCGTGATGTATAGAAGAAAGGAATTCAGTCGAGTGAGTTCGGTATGAGTTTAGCAAGCGTGTTTTGAATTTAGCAAGCATGTTTTATAATGTTATAGCAGAAATGATATATATATATTGAGAATAAAAGTTAGCAAAGCAATATCAGTGATGGAATAACATCTCGATTCTGATGTAAAGGAATGAGTGAGATAATATCTCGAGATACGAGTATAATGAGACGATCCGAGATAATATCTTAGTTGATATGAGAATCGGTATAACACGAAAAGAGTTGAGAATGAGAAATTAGAACACGAGATAGCATTTTCAGTTCAACATGCTTGCTATGTGACTATTTATTGTGGAGGCATTTAGTGTTACTTGAGGAACCCTTGGAAGCTCCCTCTTAGCCCACTGGGTTGGTGCTTTGGGTCGACCCACCACGAGGGGTGGGATACATCACTTGAGGTATGCGCGTCCATGATAGCACGAAAGATGGGATGGAGCATTCCCACATGCCTCGGCGTCGGCCTTAGCGATCACAGTTTACCTGTTGTGCGCTTGTGCCCGAGGACAGAGTACAGGATACGAGACACGATTACGGTTTACACAGGTTTCTGATGCGGGAGTCTCGGGCTGGACATAGTTATTTATATGCGAGGCCATAGCCTAAGGCGGAGACCTAGGGGGGCGGTAGAGTGCTCATAGTTAGTAGACGAGTGGAGTGACTTATTTTTGGGATGGTTTTGACTAGGGTAGGGAGTATATTAGATTGTTTGTTGGTTGGCACCTTAGGCTTATGCGGGATGGTATTTGTCCATGCTTGCTATATATATGTATGTATATGTATGTATTAGCTAATGAACGGCAGATCGTCACGTCGTAATTATGCTCACCTTGCCTCTCCATCTGAAAGCTTGTTTCGATTACATCGATTCGAGACAGGTTTCGGATATCTTCTCTTGTTCGAGTTTCTAGTTATGTTGTTTATATTTGATTGCCAATCCAGTTTGCTTTGCATACTCGGTACAGTGGGTGCGACGCGTTTAGAGGCGCCTCGTACTGCTGCGGTACTCATAGACGAGCCGATCCCTCATGATTCCGGCCAGCTCGTAGAGTCGTGACTCTCCTGTCATCGGAGCTTGATATTCGAGTGGTTACCTGTGCAGTTGTATAATACGGGTAGGTCGGGGCCATTTGTCAGGCCTGTCTTATCGTATTCATAGAGGCTTGCGGTGTGTATATATATCTCCTGTAGTTAGTTATGCCGTCGTGTAGGGCAGTGTGTATGTTTAAATTTATTTAGTATTTATTGATTATGTTGGCCCGTGTGGCCGTATTCAATAGTAGTGGTGACCGCCGGTCACGTAGATGTTCGGTATTCATTATATTAAGTTAGAATAACTAGACATCATGGTGGCCTTGTCGGCGCATAGATTTCCATATAAATGTGACTACGGATTGGCGTATTATAGGATAGTGTTTATAGACCAGTCGGATGGAGGTTGTATTTACAGCCCGTTATATAGCCGTTGATTCCATGGTCGAGTTAGAAACTGACCGGGCACCCGGATATTGTGCTTAGACTCGGGGTCTAGCGAGTTCAGGTCCCTAGTAGGGCACCAGTGCCAATCATACCCCCAGGGCGGGCGTGACAAACTTGGTATCGAGAGGAGTAGTGTCCCGAAAGTGCGCAATAGTGCTAAGTAGAGTCTTGTCTATGGATATGTTGTGCACCATACTATAGGCGGGGAGAGTGCAAGGTATGATAGGATGGTTACTCTTTCTTCTCGTTCGATCGTGCTATAGAGCGTGAGTATAGGGTTGATTCTAAACATACTACATTCTTTGAATACGAGATACAAGTCGGACCAGCGATATCCTATCCTAGAGCGGAAGATGAGATATAGCAACGGAGAGGGCACCGGCCCGATTACAAGGTAATTCTGGCCCAGAGGTATCAGGGACCTCCCGATGTGATAACCTTTATCGGTACCATCCCCGGTATATGTCAGTCTTTTGTCCAGATAGGAAGTCATAAGCATACGTATAAATGAGTTGTTTATTTATTAGATATATAAGATCGATTAAGATAATAGACAATATTAGATTATCGAGATAAGCTGTGAAGGAAATGTAGGATTCCCACCTCCGTCCTTTAGGATGTGGTATAGTTCCATGTCTTCGTTTCGTTGCGGTAAGAAAAAGCCATTCCTACCCCCTTAGTTTTGATCCCGGTATAGCAAGGCATAGGATTGAGGTGATGTTGCCCCGTAGTAGGCGATGGTAAGAAGGTGGATTGGTTGATTCGAGAAAGTGTTAGAAAGAGTAAGGAGCCCTTATGATTATGTAAGTTGTCTGGAGCCCTCACGGTAATAAGTCGAAGAGCTAGTAAGACTACTAGCTTACTCGAAGTGGGCGTTGGAGATCGGAGTCAATGATGGACTTCCGGTAGAGTCAAGTTAGTCGAGGAAAAGAAATTTGAATCGCCGTAGCATGCTAACGACGGCAAGGTATGTACTTGCAAGATAATAGTTATAACCTTAGTTGTGATATAGAACGGGGAGATTAAATAAATAAGATGGAGTCATTACTTGAGTCGGAAAGTAGGTTGGAACTTGAATGGTAACCTTATTGACAATGTAAGGCGGATACCTTGAACCCCGAGCTCGGTTTAAGGAAGATGAGGTGAAGAGCATGAATACCAGATTTTGAGGGAAATGAATCACCTCAGTTGTTAGAACATCGTGTATTAAGGGTAAACCTCGGTGATATTTAAGAGACCGTGGGTGTAGTTTAGAATGTTGCGGTACGTCCACCTAAGGAGAAGGTAGAGGAGATGCGGAGCCCCGGAGACTCTAATCTAGTGACGAGACAAGGTCAAGAGGCAGTCACGGGGCCTTAATATAATACCAAGTAAAGAGCCCACAAGAGTTCGGATGTTGACCCCACACGTTGTAAGTGGCGAAATTTCAAATAGCGAGATCGTACATAAGTGCATATGTGTGTTGCTTTGAATGGGACGAAAATCAATGAAATGGTACGAAGGGAGCCAGGAGATATCATTAAAACTTTAGAAAGTAGTATATCATGTACGTATGAAATTCGATGCGTATTTAAGAGATTACGTTTTTGCCAAAAAGAATTCAATATTTATTGTACGTAGTTGTTGATATATATATATATATACGAGATATCGAATATGTTGTGATGGCGGCCACGAAGGTTGCGTCCACACGGATTCTGGTTAAATTGCTAGAAATATATACGGGTGTACTATAGGACCTCGCCAAAAGGGAAGGCCGAGGTTAAGTGTGATTCACGTATGAAGCCACAGAAACTTTCTCGGTTCTCGTTGTGAGTTAACGGACTTATATGCTTGTTGCAGATCTAGGCTTGAGGAAGCTGTGCGGGAGTTACTTAGCGGCACAGGTCGGGAGGTTGGTGATAGTTTGCTTGATTAGGCGGTCTAGCGACGGTGCCTATATTAAATTTAGGAAGCATCCCTAAAGATCAGAGTAACATTATTGCATGTGCTAGAACCGAGGAATTAGAGACAGAATAGGCATACTTCGGAGTTAGCAATACCAGAATTTTCCCGGTATGTTAGCGGTCGTACATCATTTCCCGGCCTTGTAGGTGAGAGTCGGCCTTAGTCAACCTAGCGGTTATTATGTGCAGCCACCCACAAATCAGCCGGTAGTCCTAGTTAGACAAGAAAGCGTGAGTACCCCCCGAAAGAGGTCCACATTAGTAGTCGATGGCCAGTTAGTACCCCAGCTAGTTCTCGTAAGATATTGATGAGAGTCTAGGAGAAGGCCGATCTTTCTGAGATTGCTCATAAGGCTGAAATTTCCCAAGGGAAAAGCATTATAGATCAGAGGTGGATACGAACCGGAGCATAAGAGAAGTTGTAGTACTTTGCTAGCACGGTATTCTTGAAGACAAGGAGATCGGTAGGTTCCTATGAAGATCTGGGACGGATAAGCACAGGAGTAAGTCGAGACTAAGAACAACTCTACAATTGTTCAATTAGGAACAAAGCAGGTTGAAACATCCCACAGCAGAAGTAGTTATGCATGATTACGAGATGTAGTAGGACATTTAGAGTATCGTTAGACTCTTTGTAGCATTCGGGTCATTGACTTGACTATTCTTGATTATGCAAGGTTATTCGGCGATTATTAGAGATCATGATCATTATCGGGATCCTCTAATTAGATACGGGCACATGGTGTGCGACGGTTGTTCGGAGTTATCCCGGCAACAAGTAGCCTTAGCATGCGAGCGAGAAGGCCGGATAAGCTCTAGTTATACCGTGGGATTACACGGTGATTTCTCGGCATAATAAGCCCGATTATGACCAGATGTTATATGCCAAGTTCTCTAAATGTAGATATTCTATATCAATCAAGAAGAGCCAATGTAGTAACAAATACCCTTAGCCATAAATCTATGGGGAGTTTAGGCGGTACTTGTAAGCCAGAACAACGGGAATCGACGAGAGAAATACACCCAGTGGGTCGGTTAGCCGTTCGTGCCAACGAGAAATAGAGGACAGTGGTAATTAAGAACACCGCGGTGTCGTCATTAGTTGTAAGTGACGACAATATGAAGATCTGACTTGGTTCGGTTTAAGGATAGAATTCGGCCAGAAGCGCCGGTTTTTCGGGTAGCGGATGAAGTCTTTGCGATGTAAGGGTCGCCTCTGTGTTCCCGAGATATTTGAACTCCCATGACGGAGGATTATGAGTAAGTACATTACTCTATTCTCCGCCGGCGCGATGAAAAATGTACCCCGATATCAAGGAGATCTACGGTAGCAAGGTATGAAAAGGGAAATAGCCGAGATTTGTAGCCCGGTGTTCCTAGCGCTTGACAAGTAAAGTGGAACACCGAACGGGAAGATTGACTCGGGACATAAATTTGTGCCTCTCTGGAAATGGGAGCGATAAACATGGACTTTGTAGTAGGATTACCACATATTACCGGGCGTAGACATGATTCCATTTGGGTAATAGTTGGCAGGACTAACGAAATCGGCCCGTTTCCTTCCGGTGAAAATACTTTCTTGCCAAGATTACGTGGAATTGTATATCGGAGAAATAGTTAGATTACATGGTGTTCCGGTATCTATTATCTCGACGAGGAGCACAATTCTGGAGATTTTGGCGGAGTCATTTCGAAGTGCAGGAACGCGAGATTAATTTGAGCACGACATTCCACCCTCGAGATAGATGGACGGGTGCAGACGCCCCATTCGGAAGCAGCTCGAGGATATGCTACGGGCATGTGTGCTAGATTTGGAGGTATTTGGGGCGAGCATCTACCACTAATTGAGTTTTCTTATAATAATAGCTATCACTCGGCTATCGGATAGCCCTTTGAGGCATTGTATCGGCGAAAATGCGGATCGCTAGGTTGGGCAGTTTGAAGTGGGAGAGTCGGCGTTGATTGGGCTAGGACATCATTCAACGGTTAGAGGAGAAGGTAAAACATCGGAAACGCCTACTAAGCGCATAGAGCCACCGAGAAATCCTTATGCGTGTGCGGCGCGAGACTGGGTGATGTGAATAGTTTGGGTATTTGAAGAGTGTGTATCTCAGATGAAAGGGGTGATGAGATCCAGTAAAAAGAGTAGCTCGATCCCAGGGTTCGTTGGGCCTTATCAGCTTCGTCGAAGGATAGGCCAAGTGGCATATGAGTTGAACTTGCCTCGGAATTAGAATCCCGGATTCATCCGGTTTTCACGTACCTATCTTCAGAAATGAATGAACCACGTCAAAGGCGGTCCCGAGTCTAGGATGTCCCGGAGTTACGGAAGGCGGCCTACTAAGAGGTTCCAATAGCTATCTTAGACGAATGATTCGTAGATTGAGAACCAAAGATGTGTGCATTTGCTGTCCAGTGCGTAGGCGTAACGAAATAGAAGAGATGACTTGGGAGGCGAGGAAGATATGAAAACCGGATATCTCACTTATTTCAAGCCTAGTCGAGTCAAAGAGGTATGTTAGTATTGTTATTTTATGCGGTGCCTTATAGTATATGTATAAATGAGATAATCGATTCCAATCTTTCATGTGATAGATCTTATAGTATTGTGTGGAGTACACAGTATTGAAACTTCTGCATTTCGGGTTTTGGGATAGTCCATGTCTGGAAACCTACTGGCAAAATTTTCTAGAAATAAGTTGAGTAAGTTGGGAATTCCTATAGATAGAAGTTTACATTCGAGGACGAATGTTCTTGAGGAGAGAATGTACACCCTAGTAAATTCTTGACATATAGATGGTTCGCATGTTGGTTAAGAGTTTTAGAATACCATACATGCTAGAAAAGTCTAGGGGAAAGATCGAACAAGCGCAAAGTCGGCGCGTCGCAAGGCAAAATGAGACTTATAAATCGCATTCCGGGGAATCGACTTATATCGCATTCCATGAATGCGACTTATAGGTCCCAATATATATAAGCCCCTCCCTTGTTTTAAAAGTTACATTTCATATAATTTCGATGGAGTCGAGGAAAATAGGAGATGAGGTTTCTTGATAATTTCCTTACGATTACGCCGTCAAACGCAGTGCAAACTCGAATTAATCTCGAGATCACAGAGGTATTTAGCAGTAAGGACCATTCCTACGGATTTAGTTTCGTGAGGAGCCTGTTGGCAAATCCTTCGTGCTACCGAGCTAAGGTAAGTGGAATTGCTCCCAGGTAGTGTCGATATGCTCCTAGCCTTAAAATGAGTATTTCTCCCTTAGGACTTTGAAATAGCGAGTTTTCGGCGGATTTTCGATAAGCCAAAGTTTGGGCTATATATCTAAAGTGATGTTTTCTTACGCAATATTAATGTATTTAGTTCTAATTGATATATATATGAATGCAGTTTGGAGAAATAGCAAAAGTACGCTGAACTATGCCGGTTAATTGAAAACTTGGCGAAGGTATGTAAAGCTAATTCCTTTGGCAAGTTAGTAATCGATTACAATAGATAGCGTGATGTATAGAAGAAAGAATTCGAAGTCGAGAGGTGAGTCCGGTATGAGTTTAGCAAGCGTGTTTTGAATTTAGCAAGCATGTTTATAATGTTATGATATATATATATATATATATATATTCGAATAAAAGTTAGCAAAGCAATATCGAGACAGTCGAGATAACATCTCACTTACGAGTATAGCCGGAGCAGAGTCAAATAATATCTCGGATACGAGTATAGCCGAGACAGTCATATAATATCTCGGTTCGATGCACGAGAATCGGTATAACACGAAAAGAGTTCGGAATGAGAAATCGAACACGAGATAGCATTTTAGTTCAAACTTGCTTGCTATATGTGATTATTGATTGTTGAGACTTGTTTGTGTCATGAGGGAACCTTTGGCGTCTCCCGCCGCCCTAGGTTAGTAAGCGTAATCGACCCGCCTTGAGGTGGGTTATGTCACTCCAAGGAGTGGCATGCGTCATGATAGCACGAAGATGGGATGGAGCATTCCCATGCCTCGAGCTATAGTTTACCACATTTGTGCGCTTGCACACGGGGACCCAGTGCAGTCTGAGACATAGATTACAGGTTTACAGGTTTACGGTACGAAGTCCTCAGGGCTCGAACACAATTATTTATTTCGGAGGCCATAGCACTGAGGTTGGAGACCCGGGGCGGGTAGAGGTGCTCTTAGTTGGTAACCGAGTGGAGTGACTTATTTTGGGAGGGTTTTGACACAGGTAGGGGTATATCGGTGTTTGTTGGTTGGCACCTTAGGATTATGGGGGTGGTAGTCCTTGCTTGCTACATATATGTACATATATATTTATATAATAGCTAATAGACGGCGGATCACCCGTCGGCAGTGTACTCTGCCTTACTCTCGATGCAGGGCTTTATTTCGGAATTCTATCGATTCGAGACCGATTCTGAGATATCTCTTCTCTTTTGTTCGGAAGTTTCTAGTTATGTTTTTTTATATTCAGTTATGATCGGTTTTATTTGCATACTCGGTACCGGTGGTAACGACGCCCGTTGAAATCATTTGCGGCCCCACTTTCTGCATGTACTCATAGGCAGTCGATCCCTCGTGATTCAGCCCGGCTTCATAGAGTCATCGGCTCTGTCATCAGGAAACGTGTTAGTGTAGTTCATTTTTCTTTTGTTGTATAATACGGGTAGGTCAAGGCCTTGTCCTGGAGCCATCTTATCGGTATTCATAGAGGCTTGCAAATTGTGTATATATAACTCCCTGTGGTTAGTTGTGTCGGTCGTGTGGGGTCGTAGTATGTTTAGGCACATTTTAGTATTGTTGATTGTGTTGGTAGTGTGGTAGTATTCATATAGTAGTGGTGAACTTGTCGGTCACGTAGATGTTCGGTATTCATTATATTGAGTTAGAGATAACTAGACAGCATGGTGGCCTTGTCGGCCGCGTAGGTTTCCTATATAAATGTGACTGGTTAGGCGATATTACGGGACGGATGGCTATAGGCCGTCTGCTAGGAGGCGTATTCTGATAGTTATATGGCCGTTTATTCCATGAATCGAGTTAAGAGTCGGCGGGCACGGATGTGTGCTTAGACTCGAAATTCTAGCGGTTCGAGTCCTAGTAGGGCACAGTGCCCGATCATACCATGAGCGTAGCGTTACGAAAACAAGCAGAAACCCAGCACAAAAAATTTCAAAAAAAAATTTCGATAGAAAATGATAAATATAATTAAAAAATATTTACACATATACACAATAGAAACTAAAGATTCATTACAACACCTGACATGTTTGTTTGAACACGAACCACGAGTCACAAGGTCCTGATTAGCACAATCACAAACAAACATAAACACAACGGCTAGCACCTAATGCTCCCACCCAGACACTTAATCGAAACCTTTGTCAGTGTTCACATAATTGCGGTTTAACAACAAATTTTTGGTTGGTAAAACTCCTTTGATCAATCAAAATATTCAATTTACTCATCAGGTGCCGGCGCTTCGTCTCCAAGATCAAAATCACCCCCGCCTCGTCCGACTGAATCATCTGAGTCCTCCGCGTGTTTCCTCATCAGTTGGGACTTCATCATCCACGGGCTCCATCAATTCGGGCCCCACTCGGCATAAAGCTCGGGCATTCTCGTTGAATGGATAATCCATTCATTGCCACAACTAAATCCTCCATTGTGGGCCCTTCTGCAGATGCGTGTACAACATATTGCATCCCGTATGCGGTCCTTGTATTGATCATCCAGAGCATGTTGCTCGGCTAGTGTAAGCATAGGCCAAAAAGTAGTGTCAGTTGCCTTGGTTTTGGTAACTTCGTCAGGGATGTAGTCTAGGGCCTCCTCCTCATCCCCAGTGGCCTCAAGAATGTGGTAAGTAGACCACCAAACCCATATCTATGCCCCTGATGCAGTCGGGCTCTCTTCATGGGAGATGATCCATAGCCCCCACATTGATTTCTAGCCCCTTTATCGGCGCATACACCGGACAAACTCTATCCTGATGACATCGGTCATGTGCGCCGGGGATCGAACACGAGCAAACAATTTTCAACCAAATCGGGCCTCTCTGTTCATGCGGGAATAGGAGCGTGTCGAGGTGATAGCCCACTTTCCTTGTGCCTACCCCACGGCTTTGATCGGGCTCCACATAAGGTGTGTCGAATATCGCGTAAGGTGGGTGATGTTCAGCGACGGAGGACATGAGCATATGTGTCCGTGCCCCCGAGTTGCATTCAAATGGTGGGGTTAAAAGGTGACCACCTGCCCTTTGATTTTAATGGTGTGGTTGCGCAAGGTCGGGTTCCGGTTAGCATAGAATTCCAGGATAAGATGGAAATGTCACTCTCGGGTTCTTCAAAAAAATGAAGTTTATCGAAGTGTCAATCACGTGTAAGAATCAAGGAATTCTGTCACTAGTTCCCATGCTATCTGCTCCTCAAGGAAGTACTTGGTTTCCTTATGTTTGGCATACCATTTCTTCCCCTCATCATCTTATCAGTTCCATACGCTCGGCGTTGCCCTCGAGAGCCATTGGTCTTCTTCGAAATACTTCTTGCCCACTAGTCTCGCTCTGCTACTGTTGGCGGCGAGATGTGGATGCGCCCTTGCCTTTGTCTGTCTTCACGACATTATTCCTGTACATTCAAACATATAGTTCCAATGTTATTCGAGCCATAGCTATTTATGACTAAGGTTGGGCTTAATTTGATCACCCCACACTTAGTCTTTAGCCCCAGTCAATACAATTCGACAAGATATTCGTATTGTTTTTGCACTTCTTAATTCTCAGCATGATTAGTGCATTCATACGAGTCGATGGAACAACTACTATGTACTACTCGGACTTCATGATGAATTATAAAAATTCCTCCATCGATTGATTATATCATTATGAGCACTTTGCAATTTTAGCCCAACAACCTATGTTAATTCTCTATTTATCCCCGAAATTCCATCTTCTACCGCGGATAATCAACTTCAAACACAATATGTTTCATTTCAAACAACATGCACAACCCAAATTATCCACATTTTAATGCATTTCTTCTTCTTCCTATTCAATCCTAAACCCTAGTTATCAACATCGTAAGAATTTCAACAATCATGCAACCATTGAGTTCATCTACTCACAACGATCCTATGAACATATTTAAATAATACTTCCGATTGATTACAAGCTTATTACTCACTTGGCGAGGTTTCACCATAAAACATGTTCAAGAATTGAAAAATTGATCAATAATAAGAGAAGTCGAGAATATTCCTTTACTTTGATGAAATTGAAAAAAATCGAAAGAAATTTGTTCACTAGGTCCATTGGCACATTGAGGAGAAGGGATTTTGGGGTGTTGGTCGCGAAGGAAATGAAGGAATGGGGAAAAATGAAGGGATTTGGGTTAAGGGTTTTCGCGCGGGTTTGCACTCGGTGACCGAGAGGTGACCGACGAAAGACACCTCAACGTGTCACGGAGGCCATCGTGGAGGCCATCTCCATGACATGGAGCAAACGCGTTGGCTCCTTCAGAGCCCCCGAGAAATTTTATTTTCTTACCTTGATTTTTTCCTTTGTAGCGTTTTGTATTTTGGCCCTCAGTTCCACACGAAAATCATTCAACCACAAGAAATTAATTAGAAATCATAGGTTGCCTCTCAACTATTTTTTTCTTTTTCTTTGTTTTCTCTTCTTTTTCAAATAATCCTAACTATTCTATTACATCACATTCCACGGGTGGCCTCGGTGCAACGCACAGTTTCTGCAATCGCGGCTCGGCGCTATTCATCCTTAATCATCGCAGTGATGACGTGCTCACAAATAACGTCTTCACCCCAATAATGCCCATCTTTGCCCGTTCACCAAAATGTGGCACTTCTATCCTCTTGCCACAACTCCAGCATAGGTGTGGGAGTCATTCTCACAACTTCAAATGGTCCTGACCACTCGGACACTTAACTTTTCGGGTAAAAGCTTCAACCTTGAATTAAACAACAACACTTTTGCCTAGGCTCAAAGATCAGATGCACCATATGCACGTCGTGCCACCTTCTAGTTTTCTCCTTGTAACATTTAGCACTTTCATAGGCGTTCCATCGAAACTCATCTAATTAGCTAAATTTGCATCAACCTCTTCTTCATTAGCTCGGTCCATGTTTAGCTTTCTCACAACCCAAAAATCTCGGTGTTCCAGTTCCACAGGTAGATGACATGCCTTTCCATAAGCCAATGCATGGAGGGTCCCCGATGGGTGTCTTGTATGCGGTTCGTAAGCCCACAACGCATCGTCGGGATTTGCTTGCCTGATACGGTCGTTGTGCATTCATATCTTCTGTAGAATGCAGCACTGCTCTCCTGTTTGACACCTCCACTTGCAGGCTAGTTTGGGGATTATACGCTGTCTCCACCTTGTGCCGCACCCCATACTTAGCTAGCAAGTTCATGAGAAACTTTCATTCACAAAATGAGCCTCCATAACTAATAATAGCTCGGGGTGTCAGAACACAGTGAAAATTTTCTTTTTCACAAATTTCATCACCACCTTGTTGTCATTCTGGGACAAGTGTTGCCTCGACCCACTTAGATACATAGTCAACGCTACCAAGATGTAACGATTGCAAGTAATGATGGAAAGCGGTCCCATGAAGTCTATTCCCCATACATAAAAAATATCAACTTCTAATATCTCACTTAACGTGCTTTCAGTGTTCTGCAAATTGTACATGTTCTTTGACATCTATCACACATTTTACACCATAGCATAGAATCTCTGACGATGTAGGCCAAAAAAACTGTTTAGCCCAGCACCTTGTGGTGTACGCTCTCCTCCGTAGTGCCCTCCATTGTGATGGTGACAACTCCTCGAAATACTTCTACAACCTGGCTTTCTAGGATGCATCGTCTCATCACTCGTCAGGTCCACGCCCAACGAGATCGGCTCATCCCATATGTAATATCTTTGCAATCATGTCTCAACTTCTTTCTTTCTTTGGTATGCCATCCAGGTGGGTAGACTCCTTACCGGCAAGTTCACAATATCGCATACCAAGAGGTTGACTTCCCTTATTTCGAGAGTTGCTCATGGGAACTCTTCTTTGATCTTATCACCTTCCTTCACGTGCAAACGGCTTTCCAATCGCGATGGTGATGTGCCACTTGATTCTCGCTCCCCGCTTCTATCCGAATCTCTAGGTCAAACTGTTTTAACAACAATATCCATCGGTTGATGCGGGATTTGCATCCTTCTTGCCAACAAATCTTAAATTCTTTGCATGATTAGGTATACACCACTACTTCGAACCCACCGGAGTAGGACCAGAATTTATCAAATGCGAACACCAATGCTGCATCTCTGCTTTTCCGTATTTGTATAATTGAATTGGGTTGCGTCAAGTGTTTTGCTTGCATAATAAATGGAATGAAAAAATTTATTCCTTATTTTGCCCGATACATCTCCCTCTGATTCGTCACTTGCATCTTGTCCCGATTCAAAGGTTGTTCCTAATCGGGAGAAATGAGAATAGGCGCTTCTACCAACCACATTTTACCTCCTCGAATGCTTCTACAGTCCTTGTAAAACTCGAACTTCACCTCTTTTTCTAGGAACTGGCATATCGGTCTAGAAATTTTCGAGAAGTTCTTGATGAGCCGTCGATAAAAACCAACGCCAATACGAGAAAGAATGCTGCGAACACCCTTCACTGACCTTGGTGGTGGTAGCTTTTGATCACCTCAATCTTTTGCAGAATCGACTTCCAACCCTTTACATGACACCTTATGGCCAAGGACGATACCCTCCTTAACAAAAAATAACACTTACCAGTTGAGTACGAGGTTTAGTGTAACCCACGTTGAGCTAACACCACTGTCAAATTACAGAGACATGCGGCACAAATGAATTGCGAAAGCAGAAAAGTCATCCATAAATACCTCGACAAAATCTTCCACAGCTATCAAAATATCGCCATCATGCATCTATGGAATGTGGAAGGTGCATGCATAGACCAAATGGCATCGCCTGAAAGCATATGTCCATAAGGACATGTAAAAGTGGTCTTTCTCGATCCTTATGGCTATTTGATTATAGCGAGAATATCCATCCGGGAAAACAATAATACTCTTGACTGCCAACCTATCCAAAATCGATCAATAAATGGAATAGGATAATGATCTTTCTTGGTGGCCTCATTGAGTTTCCTATAATCCATGCAAATTCGCCATCCTGTGACTGTACGTGTGGGAATCGGCTCATTCTTTTCGTTGGTGACCACGGTCATCCCTCCTTTCTTTGGAACACCCTTACTTAGAGACTAACCCATTCCTTTGCTGAAAATGGGATATACAACACCTGCATCAAGCCACTTGATCACTTGCTTTACATTATATCCTTCATCATAGGATTCAACCTCATGCGATGTTGCACAGTTGTCTTGGATCCCATGGCACCATAAAAATCTGCGTGTGCAAAAGGTTTGGACTAATTCCTCGATGTCAGGCATACGCAACCCATTTCTTTCTTTCGCCTCTTGAGAACCACCAATGCATCTTTCACTTGTGCCTCTGTTTGTTACGGAAATGTTGGCGCTTGAGTGTCATCTTCCCCCAAATACATACTTCGAGATGTGGAGGCAATGTCTTCAACTCAAATTTCAGTGCCTCCTCGATTGATAGCTTTGGAAATGGTTCTAAGGACCTCATCAACGACTCAAGATCACGCTACGAGAAACCATTTTATTATGAGCATCACCACGCTCTCTTATGCGACTTATTTGTCCCCAAAATGATGAAATCCCATCAAGGCGCTCTCTCCAATGGGTCTGTGAGTCGACAATACGAAGAGTTGATTCCTAATTTAGAACACTGATTGCTGATAAGTCTTCATAGATGGTAGAGTAACCGTGGCCTTGTACACATCAAAAACCTCTACATTGTCTGTGTGCTCGCATGGTTAGCTGCCCAAGCCACATCAATCAAAGCTCGCTTAGGTTGCCAAGAAAGGACGTCCCAAAATAAATGGGACTTAAATCAGACTCGAAATCAATTATAAAATACATTGGGAAAATTAGGAGCCCACTTGCACTAGCATCCTCCTGATACCATCGAGTCCTAGCCAATGAGCGGTCAGCTATTTGCAAGATCCACGATGGTCCAATTAGGAAGCACCAACTAACTTCTTGAACACCGATGTCGGCATCACCTTTGTCTTGCTCCCAAATATGTCTGCGAGCTCGAATAGATTGCCCAATTGTAACTGAATAGTAAAGCTCCCGGAGATCCTTGAGATTTTTCGGCAATCTATTCTATATTCGGAAGTGCACTCCTCGGTAAGCGCCCTTGCTTGGCATACTCGTCGATACGCGCTTTTGTTTGCTACAATGTCCTTGATGTACTTGATATATTTCGGCACTCCTTGTTGTTCGTCGGTCTAGATGACAACACGCAGGTTCACGTGGTCGAACAAGTAGTAAAATGGCTCAAGTAAGCCAAGTATCGATCCCAGGGGCTGGACGAGGTAATAATCGAATCAAGTGTATTGAACTTTAACTCTAAAAATACGGACAATTTAAGAATATTTTGGGAGTTTGTTTTCTAATTTATACTAATCTAAAACAAATGTACAATTTGGTCGAGCTTTATAGTTATGAGCATGCACAAGAGCTAAAGCAGACATGTAGGGAAGTAATTTATCGATACAATTCGGTTAATCTTTCCTTCGATTGCTAGTCAAAATTGTGCCTATGGATTAAAACTCTTATTTAACCCAACTTAAGAATCATGAACATTCCACCTACCTTTATTTGTGATAAAAAGTCATATTTCTAGCCATACAAAAGCCAGATTCCTTAATTGACTAATACGACTTTCGGTATATTTCTATCCACAGAAGGTAAAATCAATTCACAATTTTCCCAAACTAAGAAGAGATCATATCCTATCCAATTCACAACTTTCAAATTTGTTTCTCTTTGAGTTGAAAGCCAGGACTTTTAGATATACATTAACATTGGCCACACATTAATGCGGAGAACGAATTAATAGAACAACCATGGAAGAAAAGAAGAAAAACCAAAATGATCAATAATTACATTTCCATTACAAATGTTCTTAACCTCGGCCAAGAAGTAATTTAGCCACTAATTTGTGGATTAAACATCATCAAATAGTGTAAATCATACAAACAATTGAAATAAAGGAGAAAAGAGATGAGAAGAACCTAGGATTTTCGTCCCCTCAGCGCACTTTGTAACCCACGTTCTTGCTCGACCAGAGTTAGAATGACTAAAAATGAACCTAAGTGTGCTATTTATACTAGTGGAATTTTTTCCGGAATAACAAGCAACGTGTCTGCAGTGCATCACGAGCAACGCCTCAAGTGACACGGCACAAGCGCGGACCCTTACTTGGAATCGCGGCCATCCGGTATTTATGCCCAACGTGCCACGGCGTGCAGCGGGGCTTGGCCAATGTGCCACGGCTCCAACGCACACATTCACTTTGGAATTCCATGTTCCGAGGTAATTATGTCAACGTGCCAAAGCAACGCGGACCTCCCTTGGAATTTGGCTAACTTTAATCATCGGGCCGGGAATGCCTCCGCGATGGCAGTGGCTCTGGCTCCATCGCGGGCCCCTTGACTAACGTATCTCCTTAGCCTTTTCTACTACTTTCGCTTAGAGTTCATTCACGTTTCTCCCACATGCATCTTAGCTTCATAAAATTACATGCTATAAAAAATTAGAAACACATCCAACATCTATAATAAAATATTAATCAATTTCAAAATTTTAATTACAAATTACATGAGAATGCACAAATAACGATAGATAAACAAGACGAAATGAAGCGTTTGAGTATCACTTGGGCGCCTATATTGCCAAGATCACTTACCGCACACTTAAAACCTTGTTAGTCCTCGAACAATAATCTCACACCTCATGCAATTGACACCCATGCATAGCTACTTTGGCTCGACAATTCAATCTATGGTTATCTGGAATTATTTAATATAGCAAGTCATCGAGAAAACATGCCCGTGTACAATCCAATACAATGACATTCAACATCAAGACCTCCTAGACTCAGAATCGACTCTGGTATGGCAAACTCATGCACATGTCGGCTGATCAAGATATCCGACAAATTCAATCTCTCGTCAAGCACATGCCCTCACAACACAGAGAATTTCCCCCCTTTTCAACCACATGAACTCAAAAAACATTACATGCGGGGGCATATAAACACGATTCGCTCTCTCTCCCAAAGAATTCACATGCATCATGTCATGAACCATAGGATTGCCTCTGTGTATTACTCACTAATATAAGGGCCCGCGTGATGTAAGATCACGTAGGACTTAATAGGTTGTAATGGAAGCTAAGGAACTAGTAAATCTTGGGCTAAACAATAATAGCAACTAGCATCCTTAAGCGCTTTTCAATACATCCCATCAACATTATGGGCATTGTTTCTTCCTTCATCCTCCCATTCTTGAAGTCTTTCTTTATTTTTGTCCCCATTTCATTAAGCAAACTCAACTAAATAACAAGATTAGTTACACGTCTTCATTTATTTATTTGTCAAGTGCCTGGCCTTTTCTTTTACCACTTCAGCTTTTTTCATTCTTTTCACATTTCTCACTCCTTGACAACGTAGGAAAAATTATTTTCTTTCTTGAGCGCTTAAGAGTTTTGGATCAAATTCACGCGGATAATTAAAGAGAGTTCAAACTCGGGTTTGCTTACTGACGAAAAAATAAAACAAAGGCTCAATGGCTAACTAGGGCGTGCACCAAGTGGGTATGATAATGAAAAAACTTTCAGGTTCAAATCAAAAGCATACACATCAACACCTACACTACACATCCTTCATTTTCGTTTAGCACACACACCGGGCAATTTCTAGACAATTACAATAACATGGAATAATGAAACCTCACCACACCACTCATTGCACATGCTCAACTCAAGACATATTCACCAGACTCTTCAATCGGCTAATTCTGAGAATTCAAGCATTTAGTATAATCACTTTGAAATCGAACTCTATGGCCTAGGTATCTCAACATATTTACAAAGTTGCATGCTTTCATGAATCACGTGCATTCTAAATATCATGTACAACCTTGTGACAAGCATTTCTCACCATAAAGTAGCGACACGTTTGGGATACAAACAAACAAAAGAAAAATAAACGAAGGAAAAAAAACTACTCCCTATCAAACTACATTTCCCTTAAGGCGGTCGTGTCCATCCATCATAAAGAGCAGTCACTATTTGCTGACTTGGTTCAATGGGCCTATTCTCGGTAAAAGCAGAAAACAAACGGCCAAGAAAAGCCCAATCATAAAAAATAATTCAACAAGAATTTTTTTTATAAAAATTATCGATAATTTCGATAAAAATCAAAATATTTACCAGCCCATTGTTTCAGCAGCTCACACGGCCTGCAGCCCAGGTTTCACATTAATTTCAACCTTGCTTTTTCAATGCAAAACGTAAACACAAAATCACGGGGTCACAATTTTTCACGGGCACAACAACAAAACAACCACTTTAACTACTCCCACTTCCCACATGGCAGACATTATCCCGGTGTTTACAAAATTCAACATAGCACAAAGTAGGTGGTGAAACTCACACGATCAGTTGAAGTATTCAATTTCTTCGTCGAATGCGGTGCCTCATCCCCATATGAGTCAACTTCCCAGCCGTCTTCATCAGGCTCAATCTCCGAGTCCTCACGGCGTGTCTCCTCATCGGTGGGAACAATGAGTCATCTCTGGGCTCCACAAAAATTGGCCCCACTCGGCATAGAGCCTAACATTTTTTCGCCCAAAGGGTAGTCAGTCGGCTGCCATAGCTCATCTTACATTCTTTGGCCTCCGCTATGCGCAGCATGACATCTGCATCTGAACATACAAGCCATATACGATCACCAGGAGCATGTCGCTCGGCTGAGTGTGGCCTGGCCCATGGTGGTGTCGGGTGCCTTGGTCTTTGTGACGTCCATGTCATGCCTATCCGTCTACGGGATGTAGTTCGGGGCCTCTTTCTCAATATCCAGGCCAGCGGCATTCAGTCGGCAAGCCACGGCAGTACTTGTGCGCGTTGATGCAAGCGAGGCTCTCTTCATAGTGGAGATAATCGAGCGCCCCAATATTAATCTCCAACCCTCATCGAGGCATATCACAGAAACACACGATCGGGTGACATCGTCATGTGCACCGGTCGAGGCGAGCAAGTAATTTTGAGCCGAGATCAGCTTCTGTTCATTGCGAGTAGGGCGTGTTTGATGGTAGCCCCTCTCCTTATACTGTTCAACATCTTTGGCTAGAAACGGGCTCCACAGGAAGTGTAAGTATACGCGTATGGTGGAGTGATGTTGTTTGCCAGGAGTACATGGGCGTACGTGTCCGCGCCCCCCAAAGAAAATAGCATTAAGGTGAGACTCAAGTGACAATTGCCCCCTTATCTTGATGGTGTGGTAGCGGAGGCGTCGGGTTCCGATTGGCGTAGAACTCCTAGAATCAAATGGAGATTTCACTCCTTGGGCTCTTAGAAGATGAAGTTGGTAAAACGACGTCATCCGTTGTACAGTGCAGGGAATTCCTATGCCAACGGCTCCTTGCAATGTGCTCCTCGGGAAAGTATTTGTTCTCATATGCTTTGTGTGCACCACTTCTTACTTATTCGATCACCGCCGGGTTTCCATATTGATAGCGTTATGCAGGCTTTCGGCCCCGATCTTCTTTGTTCTTGCTCGATCTAATCCTTTCCTCCCGAAACACCGGATGTAGATGCGCCCTTTCCTTTTTGCTCGCCATTGTTCTGTCGGAGAAAGCAGGCAGTCCCAATGTTAGTCAAATAAAATCACAAAGTCGACTAAGGTTGGGTTAAGGCAGAGCCACCCCACTTACGTCTTTAGCCACAAGCACAACATTACGGCAAGACAATCTATCTTTTTCAAATTTACATAAAAAAAACAACAACATGCCTCGTGCATTCGAACAATTGATAGTATAAATTCTATGTACTACTCGGACTTCGTACGGCTAATCACAATATCTTACCATCGATACTATTTCATCACATAGCATAGCGAAAATCTCTATCAACAACAACCTCGCCCAATTCACCAATTTCTATGCAATTCCAACAATTTCATTCTCCCAAAAATCCATTGTGTCTTTTTATCATATGCACATTAAGCTGTAACATAATTCACCTTACCCAACATGCACAACCCCGAAAAAAATTCACATTTCATATTCAAATTCTAACCCTAGCTAGCAATTTTAGCACAAATCCAACCTAACACGTATTATCTAGGGTTCATATAATCACAACGATACTACGAACGTCAATCAACAATAACTTAATTGAATTTAAGCTCAATTTACACTTAGGGCAAGGTTTACTCACCTCACATGCTCAAAATCGAAAAATTTAGAAAAAATTGGGGTTGAGTTCTAAGAACATACCTTTGTCAGATGTCGAAGAAAAGTTGAAGAAATTTAGCTCCTAGGTCGGTGTCACGTTGAGGAAGGAGGATTTTAGGGAGTTTGTCGCGGAGGGGAGAAGGAATGGGGAAAAATGAGGGAAATCGGGGTTAAAGTGAGAAGGAATGTGTCACGGAGGGTAACGGAGCACCCCCTCAAGTGACACGGAGCCTCAGCGTGGGTGTTTTGGAATTTTGAAAATTCCGGAATTACACCTCAATAGCTGTCACGGAAACGCGGAGGCGCTCTCCGTGACACGGAGTCGCATAGGCTCACTATTTTTGCCACTTTTTATTTTTCTCTTACCTCGATTTTCCTTTGCGATTCTTTGCATTTTCCCTCCGTTCAACTTTGAAATTCATCTTACAACAAGAAATTGGTTAGAATTCCGAGGTTTTAAACACAACACAATACTTTTGTTATATTTACATTTATATATATATATATTTTTCTTTTTAACTAGCTACTTATTTACTTGTCTATTTACAACATTTCACAGGTTTCCTCCGTGCGGCGCTGGTTTATCGTCGCGGCTCGCGTCATTTTAGCTGTCCCGGCCCACATGGTGACGAGACGTTTTCTTAGAACACGTCTCACCCATGTCATGCTGCACCGATGCCTTGGCTGCGGCAGTGGCATGCGATACGCTGCCACAACTCCCAGTTTTGGGGGGTCCTTCACTAGGTCAGTTTCCCACTAGCTCTCGTGACTCAACACTCAGAGGCAATATCCAGCTCGATCGAAACACGTTGATCGAGAGTTCACCATTACACAGCCGGAAGCTTAGTAGCCTTGTACACGTCAAATATCTCACCTTGGCCAAATTACGCCCGCATGGTAGGCGCCACTATGACTACATGTTAAACGCTTTCCGGTGCCAAAGGACTTCCCAAAATAAATGGGCTTACATGTCAGGCTCGAAAATCCGGCATGGCGAAGTCTCACCAGGGAGATCAAGGAGCCAACTTGCACCAGCACGTCCTCCACAATACCAGCAGTCCCGGCCAAAGAATGATTCGCTAGTTGCAAGATCACTTGTCGTTGGTCTAGGACTTCCTATCCCAACTTCTAAGAATACGGAGTAATAGGCATCAAGTTAATGCTTGATCCCAAATCTCATAATCCACGAGCTCGGATACTCTACACGGTTATGTCCCGGGTGTAAAGCTCGAGTCGTTGAGCTTTGTTGGAAACCTATTTTGTATCAGGGAAGTGCATTCCTCGTAAGAGCCACCGTCACGTACTCAGTCAACTTTGCTTTGTTCGCCACGATGTCTTGATATACTTTGCGTACTTGGCCTCCCTGCAAAACATCAACAGAGGTAAATTAATGTGTACCTGTTTAGCACCTCCATGTACTTTTTGAAACACGCTTCCCTCCACTTTGTGTTTCTTTAATCTTTGATGGAACGGGAGTGGTGGTCTTTGGTTCGGCTTCCTTCTTAACACTCTCGTCACTTCATGCTCCCACTCTCATTTCGTGCTCCCGTGGCGAGGTGGTCTTTAAGTTCCACCTCCTTAAGGTTATGGCTCCTCCCTTGTAGTCAGCTGCATTCCACTTTCTTGGGGTTGGGATCGGTGTCACTCGGAGAATCCTCATAGCGGCACGGTGTTTTAGGCTCCAACTAGTTGCCCAAATTGATACTCCCGGCGCCTTACTAGCTAAGCGGTTATTCTTTACATTGGCGCAATTTCTCATAGTCGGCTTTGCGATTGAGCTTGGTTAGTTATCATTGTCTTGAATTTCCTCAATCTTTTGGGTGATGGTGGTGGAGGAGGTGCATTGTTGTACATCTTGCAATGATGATTACGTTGCCCTCACTTGATTTACTACTGCGCCCGCCGGCTCGAACTGTTGCCCTTGATGGCTATTGCTACCCCAAAGAAATTCGAGTGACTCCTCCAGTTGGAGTTGTAGTTTTGCCATACTTGTTGGTGATTATTTCTCGTACATTACAAAAAGTTCTTGAATCGGGATTCGCTCCACAATACTCGAGGTGTGAGTGTTCATTCTTTAGCACACTTCACCAAATGCTGTTTGCACTACATTCACTTTGGGGCCAGGGCCGATTTCGCTCATATTGAGGCAGGTGTTGGCGGTGCAGCCAACGCTACCACGTACGGCGATAGGCGCAAAACCATCCACTTTTAAGACTCCAATTTGCTTTCCTTGTTCCTCACTCTTAAAAATTAGCATTCGACTCCGGATTTCCTGTGAAATACGATTTAACCAAGTATACGGCTCCTCATAAGTCTTCTCTAATGCTTGTCCCCCGGTTGCTTAGTCACAGCAAAATTTTTGTGTGGGGTTCCAAACCCTCTGTGGTATGCACCCGGCACATCGTTGGATTAGTGATGATGAGGACAATCCCCGCAACATAGATTTGAATCTTTCCCAAGCTTGATAATAGATTCTCCTCCTCTCTTTGTTTAAAACATAGAATTTGACTTCTAAGTCTTATTACATTTTTCTGGGATGGAAAGAAATAGTATCAGAATTTTAAGTGAAGATGTCCACGTGGTGATAGAATCAGGTGGTTCAACTTTCAGCCACCTCTTTGCTTCTCCCAAAAGTGAAAATGGGAACAATGTAAGCTTGACGTAATCTGTGACACTCCGGTGGGGATGTAAGTTTCACTTATCTCCAAAAGTTTTGGAGATGTTGTTGTGGATCTTCGCGAGAGACATGAGCGCCGGCGGGTGTGCGTAGTACCATATTCTATTTAAACTTCGAAACTCCCTCCTAGCTCAGGAGTTTGCGAATGCTAGATGTAACGTTGTTAGCATGTGGGATTGCCACTTCGCGACCAGGCCTAGGCTTTTTCCATTTCCTAGGGCACTAACACGCCCTTACAAGTGGTGGATACTGTGGTTGCTCGAGTTATTTGTCGCGTATCTTTCTCTCCTTTGACGATGGAATTGTCTTCCCGGCTCTAGTATAAATCCACCCGGCTCATTGTCTCTTGCCGAGTGTTCAAAATAATTCAATATCTGCAAGGGAAAGGCTAAGACCAAGTTATCAACACTAAAATCAAAATTGGCTTAACCTCAAGACAACAATTTTACCAATTGCCGAGTCCCATTTCACGGCGCCAAAAACTGTCAGTCGGTCTAGATGACTACACGTAAGTGCACGTGGTCGAACAAAGTAGTAAAAATGGCTCAAGTAAGCCAAGTATCGATCCCACGGGGTTGGACCAAGGTAATAATCGAATCAAGTGTCAATGAACTTTAACTTTCAAAATGCAGAGACAAGCAGTTTGAAGATTTTTTGAGTTTGTTTCTAATTTATACTAATATAAAACAAATGTACAATTTGATCTGAACTATAGTTATGAGCATCTTGAGGCTAAAAAGAACATGTAGGAAGTAATTTATCACGTCTGATTGTTAATCTTTCCTTCGGTTGCTAGTCGAAATTATTTTTATGGATTAAAACTCTCTGACTAACCCAACTTAAGAATCATGCACCTTCCACCTACATTTACGCTGATAAAAAAGAAATTTATGTTCTAGCCATACAAAACCAATTCCTTAATTGACTAATACGACTTTCGAGGTAAATTTCCATCACAGAAGGTAAATCAATTCTCAATTTTCTCAAACTAAGAAGAGATCATATCTATCAATTCACAACTTTCCAATTTCTTTCTCTTTCGAGTTGAAACCGGACTTTTTAGATATACATTAACATTGGCCACACATTAATGCGGTAAGAACAAGAATTAATAGAACAACCATGGAAGAAAAGATGAAAAACCAAAATGATCAATAATTACATTTCTACTACAAATGTTCTTAACCTCGGCAAGAAGTGAATTTAGCCACTCATTTGTGGATTAAACATCATCAAATGAGTGTAAATCACTACAAACAATTGAAATAACAGAGAAAGAGATAGAAGAACCTAGGATTTTCGTCCCTCAAGCTTTTTGTAACCCACGTTCTTGCTCAACCAAGTCGAGATAATTAAAAATGAACCTAAGTGTGCTATTTATACTGAGTGGGAATTTTCAGGAAATAACAAGCAACTTGTCACGGAGTGCATCGCGGGAGCACCCTCGTGACACGCTCAAACGCGGACCCTTACTAGAATGTCAAGGCCCTCCGAGTGTTTATACCCAACGTGCCACGGTGTACCGGGGCTTGGCCCAGCGTGCCACGGCTCCAATGCACACCTTCACTTGGAATTCCATGTTCCGAGTAATTGTAATCCAACGTGCCACGGAGACGCGCGGACCTCCTTGAATTTGGATAAGTTTAATCATCGCGGGGCGAATGCATCCGCGACCTGTATTTAACGTGACACGGCTCGTCGCGGAGCCCACTGGCCTTAACATCTCGTAGCCTTTTCTCTTGCTCGCTTAGAGTTCATTCCCGATTTCTCCCACATGCATCTTAGCTTCATAAAATTACATTTTCTGCAAAACAACGCTAATCATGTTGGTTAGTATAGATTCACATTTTAACTACAAATTACATGAGAAAGTACAAATAACGATAGATAAACAAGAAGAATGAAGCATTTGAGTATCACTTGGGCATATAATTCCTTGAGATCACTTACAAAACATCAACTAAAGGAGTATATTAATATGTCATGTTTCATCACTTCCATGAATTTCTTGAAGCAAGCTTCCTCCTTGTGCTTCTTTAATCTACGAGGAAAGCGGGGGTGGTGGTATTTCTATCTCATTTGCCTTTTCCTTCCCCTCACATCATCATGTTCTCCATCTTTTTCCCTTTGCTCGGATTCTTTGGTGACCTTTACAGTTTCCACCTCCTTGGAGTTGAATACCACTCCTTGTTATGCTTGCATTGACACAGCAGGATTTGGGTCGGTATCGCTTGGTAGTCCTCACACAGGTGCAGTGTTTTGAGCTCAGTATGCCCAAGCGATACTCCAGCCTTTATAGCTAGCTGGCGATTTTCATGTCAGTAGCTAATTTCACATAATCGATGCACTGAACGCTTGGTTTAGCTATTATGGTTTGAACATATCCTCAATCTTTCTTGGGTGGTGGAGGAGGTGCATTATTTCCTGCATATTAGGCCTTGTTTCCATGCCCCCCTTGATTTCTGCATGCCACGATTCGAACCTCAGTCATGATTACTATTACTCCACCAGGAAAAATTCGGATGATTCCTCCAAATTGGGTTGTAACTGTTGCCATGTGTTGATTATTGTTTCCTCACAGACGTTCCCAAACAAAATTTCACAAGTGGATTGGCACCACCACACTCGGTGAGTGTTCACTACTCCCCACGTCGCCGCTCATACACGATGAGCTTGCATTGGTAGGGCTTGTGCACGGCTCAGCTCATGCTGGCGAAGTGGGTGTTGAGTTGATCTTGCAACGCGGCTATACGTACGGCAATAGTTGTAAAACCATCCACCTCAGACTCCTGTAGCTTTCTTGTTCCTCCTGAGTTGAATCCACATTCCATTACAGTTTCCATGTGAAATACGATTTAACAAAGTATAAAGTTCTTCATAGATTTTCTCCAATGCTTGCCGCAGTGCCCAGATGTAGAATCTTAGTATATGGTTCTAAACCCTCAATGAATGTATGCACCAACACATCATTAGAATGGTGATGATAAGGACAATCCCTTAACATTGACTTGAACCTCTCCCAAGCCAGATACAAATTCTCACTCTCTCTGTTTGATACTTAGAATCGACTTCTAAATGCAGTTGTCTTCACGATGGAAAAGAATCGTATCAATATTATTTGTGATATCATCCCAAGTAGTGATAGGGTTAGGTGGTTCGGCTTTCCACTTCACCTCTTTGCTTCCCCCAACGGTGAGAATGGGAATAATGCAGCCTCACATAGTCGAGATGATACTCCCGGCGGGGATATAGGTGTCACTTATCTCCCAAAAAATTTTTGAGATGTTGTTGTGGATCTTAATGAGAATTTTGTAAATTGCGTGGTGTACATAGCCGCACCATATTACAGCAAGCTCAGCGAACCTCCCTCTGCTCACAGTGCCCGAATGCTGGATGTTACACATTATTTGCGTGTGGGATTGCACCACTTTGCGGAATGGTCTTGCTTTGCCATCTCTTCGGGCACAAGCGCCTCCCATGATCGGTGGATACTGTTGCTATTCTAGAATTGCTGTCTTAGCGCAACTTCTTCTCAAGAGCTTCCCTTCTTTGGCGAAGAAATTGTCTCTCTCGCTCTATAAATGAATCCACCAACTCCTTGTCTCTTGCCTTCGGAAGGTGATTGCACAAGAGAAGGCTAAGATCAAGTTGTCAACACTTATATTGAACTTGTAAGCTAACACTAAGAAAATTAATTTACCAATTTCCAGTCCGCAATGGCGCCCAAAAACTTGTTCGGACAAACTACACGCAAGGCACGTGGTCGTACAAGTAGTAAAAGTCGCTTATTTCAAGCAAAGTATCGAACCCTCAAGAATTTGATGCGGTAGTAATTATCTAATTGTTAGTGAGCGATATACTTCTATAAGGTAGAACATTAACCAAATAATATTTCATGATTAAATATTAATAGTTAATAATAACCTAAGTAAAGATTATAATTCAAAAAGTACGAACAATAGCAATGAACAAGTGGGGTTAAGGCAAGCATGCGAAGGAATGTAATTTATTAATTCAAATCGGTTAAACTTCTCTTCGGTTGTTAGTCGGGAATTAATCGCCTATGGATCGGATTTCGACTCCTATAAATTAAAAAAGATCATGAGACCTTCATTCCACATTTCTATGATATAAGAACCCATGCCAGCCATACATAACAAATTCCATAAAACACTAATACTTTAGATATATTTCTGTCGACGTAAATCTTCTCTCGATTATCCCAACTAAGAAAGATCATATCCTACCAATTCACATCTATCCAATTAATTTCCTCTTCGGAAACAAAATTGGATTTCTAAGATATACATTAACATTGGCCAGATGTGTGTATTAAAAACAAGAATTGGTAGAAAAACAATTATAGAGAAGATGAAAACTTAAATGATTAATAATTACATGCCTCTACAGTTATCACCAACCTTAGCAAGAATTGAATTAGCCACTCATTTGTGGTTAAACATCTTAAAACAAGTAGAATTCATAAAGCGGTGAAACAAGAGAGAAAAAGGAAGTGAATTAACCCTAAATTTCGTCCTCTCAAGCTGCTTGCTTCCTAACCCACGCGTTCTTGCTCCAAAAAATGTCGAGAATGTTTAAAATAAAACCTAAGTTGCTATTTATATTTTAGTGGGAATTTTTCCCAGGAATAACAAGCTTAGCGTGGCACGGAGTGTATCGCGGGTAGCACACCTGCGTGACATGGTGCTATCGCGGACCCCAACGCATCTCGGCTCCCGGGTAAATGCACCTTAAGCGTGGCACAGGCATGTCGCGGGCATTGCCTCCATGCCACGGTGCCATCGCGCACCTTCCTTTGAGAACTTGAGGTTAGGGTAATCACCCTACGAGCGTGACATGGAGTGCATCGCGTGGCTCTTGCCTTCGTGCCACGGAGGTAACGAGCACCTCCAACGGAATTTGACACAATTTATCCTCCCGAGGAGTAGAATACCTCCGCGATAGTATGACATGAGCCATGCGGGCCGATTATTTTAGCCAATTCACCCTTGTATCAACTTCCACTTGACCTTGAGCCCATTCCGCGCCGCCAAACTTGTAGATTAGCTTCCAAAATTCCTTCTCGCAAAACAACACTAATCATGTTGGTTAGTATAAATTCACATTTACATAAGAATGCATGAATACATAAAAATAGATAAACAAGTAGAATGAAGTATTTGAGTATCACTTGGGCATGATTACCGCCCCGAAGATCAAAACACTCTCCGTAGAGAGCCTGCAGGAATGCGTCTGCTACCACATTAGCCTTACTTGGATGCTAAAGGACACTCATATCACTCAGATAGCCGAGTAACTAACACACTTAGCCTGGCGTGCATTGAGGTCTTTTCTGCGTGAACACATATACGTAAGCTCTTGTGGTTCGTAAACACATCTTTCTGGACAATATAAATAATGTCTCCATATCTTCAATGTGATTACCACCGTACGCCAACTCTAGATCATGGAGTTGGGTAATTCTTCTGTGGACTTTCAACTTCTCGAGGCATATGCTATCACCTTTCCGCGGCTTTGCATCAATACACACCCAGTCGTTCTAAGCATCACAATACGCATGACCATCGAGTACCCTCGGGTAGGGTCAGCACTTAGTCTTGAAGTGAGTCGAGTCTTCAACTCTTGGAAGCTTTTTCACAAGCCTCGCGACCATTGGAACTTTACCATAACCACAGTCCTTGGTCAATGAACATTTGCGATGGATAGAGAAACCTTCAACAAACATCCGATAGTAGCCATCTAAGCGAAAAACTCTGAATATCAGGAAGGATTGTTTGGTCCCCAGGCCAATTTCTGCTTAGCCTCAATTTTTTGAGAATCTATGCCCTCACTCGATACCACATGGCCCAATATTACCCACAGAGTCCTACCAAAACTTACACTTGTTGAACTTGGAATACAAGCGAAAGCGATCATTGAGGTGCAAGCACTAGTCTCAAGTGGCGGAATGCTCCTCATAAGCTGCGAGTATATAAGGATGTCATTAATGAACACGATCACGAGCATGTCTAGATATTGCTTGAACCCCCTTTGTTCATCAAGTCCAAAAGCTGCGGGCATTGGTTAGTCAAAAGACATAACAACAAATTTGCTTAGTGACCATGCAGGAGGTCACGAAGTGGTTTTCGGGATGTCGCTCTCCGGGCTCTAGTTTGGTGATATGCGAATCTGAGATCAATCTTATAGAAACACTTGTCACCCTAAAGCTGGTGAAACGAATCATCGATCCTAGGTAAGGATACTGTTCTTAACGGTGACCTTGTTTAAGCTTGTCAATAGTCAATGCACATCAGAAGCAAAAGTATCTTAACACAGGACAAATAACACCAGGTACACCCACATTGGAGACTTGTTGGGCCTAATAAAGCCCCTATCTAACAGATCCTTGACTAATCATTCAACTCTTTTTAGCTAAAGTGGAGCCATCTTGTAGGGAGTAATAGATATAGGCTGCGTCTTTGGGAAGAATAAATATAAATCAATCTCCCGTCCGGGAGGAACACAGCAAATCATCGGGAAAGACTATGAATACTACGTACTACTAGGGCCAGACTAGATAGTGAGTTTCGAGACTCAACATCCTTAACCATAACTAGTTAGGTACATGAAATCCTTAAAAATCATCTTCTGGCATGAGTAGGAAATGAATACGACCTCTGAGGAACAATGAACTACCACTTCCATTCTAAGACTAGCGCACACATCTGTACTCTACTGGCAACGTGGTATGGAGGCTATCACGGAGCCCAAACTCTGTTCCACGGAGGCATCACGAGGCACTCACTAAAATCCAAGGTACAACAATAATTCCCTCAACGTGGCATGGAGGCAATCCCGGACGTCGAGCTCCGTATCACCGAGCCATCCTTGAGGAGCTCATTTAGAGAGATAAGACCAAGGCACTAATTTCCCCTTAACGTGGCATGGAGGCCATTTGCAGTCGGAGCTCCGTGCCATGGAGCCATTGCGAGTGCTCTTGTTTTGTGCCTTCCCATTTTCATAATTTTAGTCTTCCCCCCATGTAATGTGGCACGTTGTTAGATGCGGACCATCCTTAGCATGACACGGTGGGGGAACTTTCAATTCTCTCTTTATGCCTCGAGATATTAGCCTATTATCTCGGAGTTTGGCTTGGTCCTCCAGTTTCGCCACTTTCTTCTCCACCTACAATTAGTCAACACACAATTATTAATCCGAAACATAAAAAAGAAGAATAACTTTAATTAACCTCTAACATCACGCAATTACATCAATATTCTCCCTTCTATTGGAGATTTGGTCGTGTAAATAAGCCAATATCCTACCCCACACTTATACCCTTGTCGAGTCCTTGGACAAACTTTGGCTATCCTCGACATTCTTTCAACTACTTTACCATCATTATGGGGCCAAAGTAACTCACATCTAATTGTGCTAAACACTTTAATCATGGAGTAACATTAATTAAGCAAGGTATATTCATTATTCTATTGAAAATTATACCCGACCTAATGATTAACTCTTTAGCTGAAAATGCGGCAAAATGTCTAATTATAATATCGAACTATTAGCTTAACCAAACGTCCCCCGGCCTATTCCCTCAGTACACCGGTTCTATTTCCATGAAACTGTCAGTTCATGTATCCTTTTACATATATATCATGAATCACTCGCACTTAATTATTCAAAAGCAAATCTAATGCATCATGAGTTTGCCTTTAGTGTACTACTCGAATTGATCATTGCATCACTTATAGGATTAGAAGGAATTTTCCGGGTTGTAATGTCGGCTGGGGACGGAGTAGGATTATTTGGTCTATAGTGACTCATATCCTGTCTTTAAGAAAATTCCACAATTTTTTTTTTGGCAACTTACTTCTTTATAATTCACTTCAATTCCTTTCAAATTGTCTTCCTAGATGCAGAGCTTTTGTACCCTTAATTGAACTCAACAACGGACTATATGTACACAAGTGTCTATTTATATATATATATATATATATATATATATTATTAGCACTTGTATATATATAACTTATGATTACATATGGAGCACTCACACTCTTTCTTTCCACTTTTTCATATTATTTGCTAATAAAGTGCAATAGGATTGAGATCAAAATGGCATTGAGGCTATTTGAACAAATGAGGTAAAAGGTTTCTTGAATGCGGTTGTTTCAAAAAAATTAGCTCAAAGGCTTCAAAGCTGGCTCACTAGGAAATCGTTAAGGTTAGGAACACAGAATTAAATGGGTAAACTATCTCGATTCACAAAGAAGTGCCTTAATCATATTCTCAAACTTAATGTCATTCCAGGCTTTTTGTACACCTGAGAGCCAAATTCTAGGCGTTAGCTTGCTGAAATACAACTAGTTCTCACCACACATGGCACAAAGGGTAACTTTTGGTTAGCTTATCTCCTTTCATGATTTCATCCACATATTGAGTGACAAACACAATTAAGCCTAAAATTTAGCAATTTAGAGTTCAATCCGCTTAAATTCAACCATTTGCTAATCCAAATGCATTTGCCATGAAGTCTAGCATCTAGCAGAAATTGAAATGCTTTAGCCCAATAATGATGGGTTTATTATCTGTTGCTAATGCAACTAATCCCTTAAGGCGGAGTCGTCATCCATCCATCATGAGAGCAGTCTCTATATGACTTTGGTTCAAAGGGAATATCCTCGGGAAAACACCCAGAAAACAAAGCGGAGGAACCGAAAACAATTAAGATTAAGAATCAAAATAAAAATAACAAAAAAATAAAAATAAAAATAACATCTTCACACAACAAAAGTGCCCTAGATGAGCTTACTAGCTGGCCACAAACCAATTTTCATGTCTGACCAACCACACAAGTACACAAACGTAGTATTACCAATCGGATTATACGTGCAGTACACACGGATAAACAAACAAAAGATAACCTCCACCCCACACTTAGTCTAAACTTACTTTGCCCTTAGTGTTCGCACATATCAATTTGAACAAGTTTAGGGTGGTGAAAACTCTCTGATTAATCAATTGGTTCAATTTCTTCATATAGTGCCAATGCCTCATCACCAAGTGCGAGTCTTCTCCTCCCTCTTCATCCCAGACTCAATGTTTGAGTCTTCACGGCGTGTCTCCTTATCGGCGGGTACATCATCGCCCATCGGCTCTATAAATGATGGGCCAATCCTGCACATGGCTTGAGCATGCTCATTCATTGGGTAATCCATATCCACCTACCACAATTCATCCTCTATTTCGGGCCGTCCACCTATCCACATTTGTAGCATCTGCCCAGTCCAAACATCTGGCGGCATAGGTCATCACTAGCGTGGCTCTCTGCTAATGTGAGAACAGGGGCCATATGTGGTGTACGTTCCTTAGTCTTAGTGCGTCATCACGATGGTCAGCCGCGGTCGATGATCGAAGCCTCTTCTTCAATGTCATGGCTCTTGAGGTAAGTAGTGAGTAGACAACCAAATCCATACATGTGCCCATGATGCAGTCTGACCTTTTTCATGGGCGATATGATCACAACCCCAACATTAATTTCCAGCCTTTCATCGGAGCGTATACCGAGACAAACTACATCACAGTGACATCGGTCATATGCACCCCGAGAATGAGTCAAGTGCAAATAATCATCAACCAAGTCGCTTCCCTTTGTTCATCACATTGACATGGAAATGTTTGGTGGTACCCTTTCTCCTGCCAGTAGCTCCACATGTTTGTTGATCTTTATCCACATAATGTGTCGGATATCGGCATATGGTGGGGTGATGTTCAGGCGGCGGAGAGGATGTGGATGTGAGGTGTCGATGGCTATGGGTATGCATCTAAGGTTACCACCTGCCCCTGGATTTTGATTGTGTGGTTGCGTAGAGTAGGGTACCAATTCGCGTAGAATTCCTCACCATGTGTAAATTATACTCCTTGGGTGAATCAAGATGAAGTCCATACCCAAGGCGTGTATCTTTGTCATGATATCACAGAATTCTTGTGCCAAAGGTTCCCCTCTCAATTTGCTCTTCATGTAATATAGTTGCTTCTTTTCAAACCAGTGCTCCGAACCCACAGGGGCGTAGCATGGCGGTAAATTTCTTACTTAAGTAGTCACAATGTCTTTATACAAGTATATGGAGAATATAGAATGAGAATTTGTTAATGATTAATAGTTAATGTAATGCTAATTAAAATGAAAAAATGTAGTTTAAACAATAGCACACGAGCAATCTAAGGTTAAGGCAAAACATGCGGTATGTATAATGTGTATTATATTTTTAGGTAACCCTTCTCTTAGGTTGATGGTCGAGATGGATAACCTATGGCTTGGGTCTTTCAAATCTCTAGCCAACTATAGAAACTGTGAACCTTACACAACACCTTTCTATGATGCAAGAGCTCGTCTTCTAACCGAATCCTGACCGTTCCCCCTATGTAACCAAATATAACATTACAAGTATATTTCTATCACGCACTTACCTTAGAATCTACCTTTAATCCTGACAAAGACAAGTATATATTCCTCTACTCACGTCTATCCTAATAAATTTCCTCTCGAAACAAAATTAGGATTCTAATTTGTACATTAATATTTAGCCAAACATTAACGCAATGAAAAGAGAGAATAAGCGAACAACCTCTCTTGAAATTAAGATGAATTAATAATAAATTACACAATTATACAGCGTTTGCCTCAACCTTGAAGCGGAGAGTAATTTAGCCCTCATTTGTTGATTAACCATCTTCAAACAATTAGTAATCATACAAACAATTGAAATTTGGAAGAAAAGAAGAGAAATAACCACAGAGGATTTTCTGACTCAAGCGCCTTCCTCCGTTCGTGCATAAATTAGTCGGATAACCCAAAATAAAAGCCTAAGTTTTCTATTTATACAAGTGGAAAATTTCCTCGAGATAAAGCTAGCAGCAGTGGCAAGAAGGCTGCTCGTGGAGCTCAAACTCCGTGCCACGGATCCATCATGAGCCTTGTGGAATTCGGGTACAGCAATAATTCCCTCAACGTGGCACGGAGGCCATCGCGGCGTCGGGCTCGTGCCACGGAGCCATCGCGAGCTCGGAATAGGGCAATGCACTAATTTCCCTCAGTGGCACGGCGGCCATCGCGGAGGTCGAGCCCCGTGCCATAGAGGCCATCGCGAGCTCAGCATTTGTGCCTTCCCATTTTTCATAATTTTAGTCTTCTCCCGTGTAATGTGTACGTTGTTGTATGAGACCATCCTTAGTGTGATATGGTGGGGGAACTTTCAATTCTCGCTTTACGCCCTCTAGATATTAGCCTATTATACCTCAGAGTTTGGCTTGCTACTCCAATTTCGCCACTTTCTTCTCCACCTGCAATTAATCAACACACAGTGTGTCAAGGAGCAAAAAAGAAGAATAACCTTAATTAACTCTAACATCTTGTGAATACATCGATATTCTCCCTATTAAGACTCTAGCGGGTTGAAAATATGGGTTTGGTCATACTCATCCGCCCAATATCACCACCATCGGACCTGCGCGTGGAATCGCCCAGTCCACAGTCCTGGCCTCGTAGCCTCGTCTCGAATGTGCTGCCTCCCGGTTCTTGGGCATACAAAACTATGCGAGAAAAGTCCATTTCCTGGTGGAGCATGGCCGAGTCCTGCAATCTTTGTCCAAATAACTTGCTATCCCATGGACGAATCTACTCACTCGTATCCTGCGATTGGCTACCAACTGACAGGGCATATTTTGAAATAGTGATGAACTCAAGAACATACTCTTGTACGATTACTCTCCCTTGTTTCAAATTCCACGAAGTCAGTTGTTTCAACTCCCTCGCTATCCCGAAGGAAGAAACCGTCTAAATGCAACACGGAACTCTTCCCAAGTGACCGAGACACACTCCCGCAACCTTGCTATCCTTCCATTGACGAAACTAGATATGCGCGACCAGCACGAGGTGATAGAGGATCGCTGGCTCACTCGGCCCCTTTCACCCCATGCAACTTTCAGGTGATTTTGACAATCTCATCAACAAACTCATGTGGGTCTCGTCTACCTTCAACCCAGGAACTCAGGCAGGTTCATCCTCCAAGTGTCGACTCGAAACCGTAGTTGTAATGCCATTTTACGAGAACATGCACAATGGCACAGCAGTGACTAAGTAGTCAAGGACTACGCAAGCATCTAAATAGCGGCCAGGAACTTCGCGCAGGCGGATGGCTCCGAGTGCACGAGGCTCTGAACTGGTAGGGTTGGGCGGATGCCCATATCCATTTCCATCTCCTTGACCTTCAGCCTCCATTCCTTATTCCGTTCATTCTTTGAGGAGCCATGATTACTGCGTCACGAATAGCACGGATTAGAAGGATAGAAAGACTTTTTTCATCGCACGACATAGATCATGAAAGAAGGAACATTTCCCTAAATGTCTCGTAGCCTCTCATCATGAGTGTTGCATGCTTCACACCCGTGAAAAAGACTCTGTAACGGCTTTCAGACACCCTAGGACACTTCAAACATATTTCTACGATGCAAGTTTGTCACGGCCAGAATAGTGGCACAGAATCGTAATACGGAACCAAGGAGCAGGAGACCCCAAGTCGACTATGCATAAGAATACATCTAACTCAATCAAAATGAATATCCATCAAAACAATCATAGACAAAGTCTGACTTAAATATACATAAGAATATAAAAAATCCAAGATGAATACATACACATGTCACAGATGGCCTCACAAACATGACGAGTTGATGTGACAAGACCCAACTAACTCAACAAATTGAAAACTGAAATACATAAATAAGATAGATGATCTGGTCCTCGGAAGATGAAGACTCCCAATAAGAAGATATTAACATCGATAAGTTGTCTAAGAAACGGGGAGTGAACACAGGCGGGTCATTCGACGATACAACATAGAAATGTATTGTCGAGTACATAGAATGAAACAGAAATTGCAAGGTAAGTAAAAATGCTAAAGTAAGTAAAATTCCTTTTAAGACAATGGTAGTCGAAACATAACATCATTAGCTGAGAGTACCTACGGCATGCATTCTTTGAAAACATGATCTTTCATAACATGACAATGCATAGCTTTATAACATCATCTTGACTCGGAATGACTCAAAGTTTAAGTATGACATTTATAGAAAAGTTGAACATTGAGTCAAACCTTTCTATTAGAACATGCATGTATAAAACAATAACCATGAGTAATAATAACCATGAGTAATGAATATGAAAATCTAAATCATATAGACAATGGGAGACTCGTCACTTAACCGACATACCACGATAGAGCTTACGTGGTCCCGACTTTTACACTCAAGTGGGCAGAGCTGTCCAAAACCTTGTCGGGGCTAAGGACGCTACCATGATATTGATATCAAACTCATGGGCCACTTAGGCCAGGGATAGCTCACAAGGGAGGTCCCAATTATATAATAGTATCAGCCTACATTGGCGCGTAGTTCTGGGGCATAGGGTGATCGACCCTTGGCCAGATCGGTTCTAGACTCTTCTCCCAAAAATATGCAATTCTCTTCATCGTATATAATGAAGCTCAACATCGTCTATTGGTGAAGCTCAATGATCAATACATCTCAAATACGAAATCATGCATATGAGAAGCTTTAGTTCAAAACATACCACAAGTTGAAAACATACTTGGGAACCTTTACTCTAAATCCATGTGGTAAAGTATGCATAGTAAGACTTAACTCAAAACATACCACAAGATAGAATGTAATATTTGGGAGTCTTTGCTCCAAAACAATGTAGTAAGCTTAGCTCGGGAAAATCATCATTTAAACTTAACATGTGGGCATTGCCCAAAGCTTTATCACACTTAGAAATACTCAATTCTCATTGACAACATAATTATAAACATGGGAAGCTTCAAATCATGCTTTTCATCATAATATCTCATCATTATCACATATGTTTCACAAATCTCACTTTACATGATCATGTCAGAAATGGGCTTTAACATTCATAAGGCATAGAAACATAATTTAATTGAAATCATTAGAAAATTAGCCCATGCTTCAAAATTAGATAATAAAATTATAATAAATTCATAACCATGTAAAGAAATTGAAGATTCATGCATTTGGGTAAATACCCCATAACTTGATCATAGGAATTTCTCATGTTTAGATAGAAATTAGGCATGGGTATGGAGGAAGACACCCACTCATAACCCTACTTACCTGGAAGGGATTGATTCCACCAAATATTTGATTATCCAAGAGTAAATTGGATGAAAACCTTGAATACTAGCCTTGAATCATCACTTCAACCTCTCAAGATTGCATGCATGGAAGGAAATAACATAGAACAGGTTTTCCCCTGCTAAAACCCACTGAAACCAGCCTTAAATGGGGTAGTGTAGAACATAAGAATGATGGAAATACCCTTACTGATCATGTAGAAAATTGCTTACTGGACCAAACAATGGACGACCTAACGGGTCATTGGAGGATACCATGACCTGTGGAATCTGTCCGTGCTATCCACTGTCCAGGCTTAGGCCTTGGCTTGAACAACGACTGAAAAAATGATTTGTTCTTACCATCAACAGGTCGTTCCTTCGATCTGGTTTCTTTCTGCCAACTTTATACTTCCTCAAACCACGAGCCTTACCATGACTCATTACTAGAACCCACGAGTCGTAGTCTCTTTCCATTACATACACTGGCCATATCACCATCCTAACAACGACTGCTCACCGCGATCCATGGTACCTCTTGAAGGGTCGTTGGGTGTCCCATTACTTCCCTGAATCTCAAGTTCGTATCTTACCACGGCTACCAACAACGGCTCATTGTTTCCCACAATGAGTCGTTATACCGGCCGTTGTCTCCACTGTCCCAAAACCAGACACCTTCCACAGTTCACTCCAACGAGTCATTAGTTCAACCATTGATCCGTAGGACCTCTCGTTCTGCAAAAATATCCCCAGTTTCAACAGTATTAAATTTTTAACTCCCAAGTCTAATCTTAGACACTTCGAGGGTATTACACTTGGGTTCCTAAAATATAGCGTAATGAGGCTAGTTCCCACTAATCTAGCTCCTAAGGACCTACAAAATAACATGAAATGAAGAAAAGATGTGTCATAAATTCCTAACACATCAACACCCCCAACTTAAAGAATTTGGTTGTTCTCAAGAATTAAAAAGAGAAAACTACCTTAATACCTAAACTAATGTTCCACAAAGTCCACAAAGCCATATCTAGTAGAGTCTTGCTTATGGATATGCACCATGCTTATAATTAGGAGACTATAGGATATTTAGGAGTTTTTTCCACTTCTTTGACTAATAGTTCGTGCTACAGAGCTATCATAAAGTTTCCTAATGTTAAAACCATGCTTATGTTTCAGAGTATACCAGTGACAAGGAAGATGGCTACGCATTTGATCAACACAACAACTGGGGAGGGTACTAATCGCCTTCTTGGTGATCAGGGAGATAGGTCAGACGCTCAAAATGAGTCATCTACTCCAGGAGCTACAACCTCTCTAGCACCAAATACGGTAGCCATTAACAAACTTCCAGAATCGCCAGCTCCAACAATACCTGAAGGTGATAAAGTTACCGACCCTCCCGCACCTTTCGCACCTCTTGCAGCCTTGGAGGGACTAGGCATTAAGGGAGCTATTTATTTAATGGCCACTATACTTGATGGTCCGCAGCGGTGGTTAGAGGAAATAGAAGGACCTACATGAGAGTTCCAGAGCCTTTGAGTTTCCAGGTTCGATTCCTATAGCTTTCACTAAATTTGACCCAAGTGAAGACCCTCCGGATTTTATTGAATAGACCTACAGGGTAGTGTGGGTGATGTGAGCTATAGTAATAGAGGGAATGGAGTTAACAGAATTTTGGCTATGTGGTGTAGCTATTTTATGGTATGAGGCTTGGGCTCGATCCAAGGGAGACAATGCCCCTCCAATTGAGTTGGAAGAGTTTTCAGAGGCCTTTCTGGATCAGTAAGCTTCGAGACGCTTGGGTTGAGCAGTTTTTATATTTGCAGTAGGGCAGTATGAGTGTGCATGATTACCGCCTCATGTTCAATTCTTGTCTAGGTATGATCCACATATGGTACAAAAGATGGTGGCTAGAATCCCTCGATTTTGGATAGGGTTGGGACCTCATCTGGCTCATGATTGTTTGGGATTGTCTACTCAGGAAGATATGGATATCACACGGATGCAAGCATTTGCCTAGAGGACAGAGGATTTGATCTATCATTTGCGATATACCTGGAGGGGGATGGAGCAGAAGAAGAGGGCTTGGACTGTGGAATCTTGTAGAGAGTTTGAGGGAAACTCAGGGGCTTAGTCTTCTAGGAATTCATCCCAATAAGTAGATAGTTCTCCACTCTAGTTGCAAGGATAGAGGAGAGATTAGGATTATGTCTATCTCATTATCGGTTTCATGAGATACCTTCTCTTCCCCCGTGTGCCTAGTGTGACAAAACCCATCTAGGACCATGTCTTCAGGGGCAAGGTGTATGATATCATTGCAGACAACCTAGTCATTTTATGCAACAGTGTCTGACGATGACTAGAGGCGACTCTACACAACTAACCAAATCAGTATCTATCTCTTCTCCCTCAGTTCATCTTCCTAGACCTGATTCCCAGCTTATAGGGAGTAGAGGTAAAGGACGAAATGGAGAGGCTTCTCGTTCATAGACCACGTAGAACTGCTTTTATGCTTTGGGTGGTCGTCAAGACTAGGAGGCATCACTGGACATTATGACATGTACCTTCATTTTATTTTCTACACAGTATATGCTTTTCTTTATCCTAGTTCTACCCTTCCCTATGATAGTCCATTAGTTTCTAGTCGATTTGAGATTGTTAATGAGTTGTTTTCTAAATCATTTGGTATATCTACGTGTATTGGCAAGTTTGTGTTAGCTAGAAGGGTTTATCGGAATTGTAAAGTGTTGGTATGTGGCAAACATACATTAAATGACTTAGTTGAACTTGAGATGGTTGAGTTTTATGTTATTGCGGGATTGGATTTGCTAGCAGCATGTTATGCTAACGTTGATTATTGTGCCAATATTGTTAGATTTCACTTTTCAAGTGAGCCAGTCCTGCAATGGAAAGACACTGCTACTATTCCTAAAGGTAAGTTTATTTCAAACCTTAAGGCTCAAAAGATGATATCCAAAGGCTATATTTATTATTTAGTTCGGGTCAGACACCTAGAAAATGAACTACTGGCTTTGTAGTCAGTTCTAGTGGTAAATAAGTTTCCAGCAGTCTTCTAAAAAGACTTACCAGGGGTTTCTCCCAAATTGGAGATAGATTTTTCTATTGATTTGTTTTCAAGAATGCAACCGATATCAATACCCCCATATAGAATGGCCCCTGCAGAGATAAAGGAATTGAAGAAGCAGTTGAAGGATCTACTTGAGAAGGATTTCATCCGACTTAGTGTATCTCCATGGGGTGCACCGGTATTGTTTATGTGAAAGAAAGATGGGAAGTTGAGGATGTGTGGTGACTATAGACATTTAAATTAAGTAATGATTAATAAAAAGTATACCTTCCCTAGAATTAGTGATTTGTTTGATCAGTTTCAGGGTGCTAAATGTTATTCTAATATCAACCTAAGGTCCGAATATCATCTGTTGCGGTTAGGAAAGTTGATATCCCCAAGGAAACCTTTTGGACCAGATATGGTCACTATGAGTTTTTAGTTATGTCATTTGGGCTTACTAATGCCCGAACAACTTCTATGGATTTGATAAACAGGGGGTTAAACCCTTTCTTTATGTATTTGTGTTCATTTTCATTAATGACATCATCATATATTCGCAATTAGAAGCTGAGCATGCAGACCACCTTAATGCTATGCTGCAAACATTCTAGGAGCACAGGTGGTACACTAAGTTTTCTAAATGTGAATTTTGGCTAACCTTTAGCTTTTCTTAGCAATTTGATCATAGAAGAAGGCATAAAGGTTGATGGTTAGAAGGTAGTTTCTATGAAGGATTGGTCCAAACCTCAGATCCTATTAAGGTTCATTGTTTTTCAGGTTTGGCAGGATATTATCATAGATTTGTGGAAAGCTTTTATACTATTGTTACACCATTGACAAAATTGACGCATAAGGTAGCTAAATTTTAGTGGACAGAAGCGCGTGAATGGAGTTTTCAAGAACTAAAAGATAGATTGACTTTTGCACCTATCTTGTCCCTTCCTAAAGGTACAGAGGGTTATGTTGTTTATGGTGATGCTTCTAATGTTGGATTAGGCTATGTTCTGATGGAACACGATAAAGTTATCGCTTATGCTTCTAGACAACTGGGGAAACTTGAGAAGAATTATTCTACTCATGACCTAGAGTTGGCAGTTGTAGTGTTTGCACTAAAGATATGGCATCACTACTTATATGGTGTTCATGTTGACATATTGCCATGACCCGAGCATAGATCCCAGACGTAACACGGGACTAGAACCATGAATGGATCCTAGAAAACTCATGGCACATGCATAACATATTTATGAGCATAAACTAAGAGAAAGTAAAGCATAACATAAGACATAAGTGCAAGTCTATGATGTCATAAAATATATGGAACTACAGGTCAACACCTTTGAAACATCAAAACATAGCTATTTCAAAAGCCTCTAGTCATAGGATGAGATGATGGAACAACACCCCTAACTAGCTACACTAAGTCTGAAAATTGAAAGACATAAAAAGAACATGCGTCTAAACTGACGTCCTCAGATCATGAGGACTCACCAAAACTGCTAAAGCTGGAGCAGGATAGAATCTAGCGATGTGACTAAGGCTTATCACTTGAACCTATATCATGAGACGATATAGCATAAAATTATGCAAGAGTTGGTAATCTACCAACTCATTAGGCTTTTAAAAATGAGCTTTTTCTTTTCTTTCAACTCATTAAGGAATGTTTTACACCCTTTCTCTTTGCTTTTGTAGGTATTGAATTTATCCAGGAAAGCAGAGGAATAGAACTATAAAGAAAAGTTGTAATACCCCAGAAAGGCCTAAGAATAGACCCGAAGGTTGAATTTTAAAAGTGTAGAAAACTAGCAAAATATTAGAACACGAGCGACTCAACGACTCATGGTTGCATACCACAAGTTGGCGGAAGCAGTGGTGATATGGGGGTTCAGGGAAGCAGTGGTGACAACGGATGGTGTAACGACTTGTTGTTAGGAACAATGAGCCCTTGTTAGCGGTCATATGATGGGCTGAACTTAGGCTGATGGGGAAACAACGAGACATCCCACGATTCGTAGTGAGAAGTAACGACCTATTGTTTCTAGTCGCTACCTGTGGGTTGAGATTTCCAGTGCATATAATGGATTGAGACCAAGAGTCATTGGAAGTCACCACGAGTCGTGGTGAGGCTCGTGTTAAGGGAAGTTCAGATTGGTCAAGGTGTTGAAGATGGTCGATCAAACGACCTGTTGATTAGAGAAACGACTCATCCTGAGAATCGTGGGAAGAACCTGAGATTTTTCATGAGGAAGTGGACCCAACGACTCGATACCACGAGTCGTGGTATTGTACAACGACCCGCTGGATCAGTAGTTGGTCCATCCGGAGCAGTTTTCAGGGGAAATTTCATTAAGGGAAATTTTCACTTTCCCATGCTTTAAGACCCTAAAGTACATCGTTTTTTCTTTTCCTCAGTGTGATAAGGTGGGTTAAGTCCCTAATGCATACCCATTCACATGCAAGAGCTTTTAAAGGGGTTTTAGGGAGATTTAAGGTCTTCTTCTCCAAAATTCCATCAATTTCTTTGTGGGTATTCATGGAACATTGAAATCAGTCCATTTCAGGTATATAGGGTTTAGAATGGGTGAATCCCTTCACACCCATGCCCAAATTTCGAATTAAATCATGAATCCTCCTATTCAATTCCACGGGGGTTTACCCAAATGCATGAAAAAGTTATTTCTCTTTATGGGTATGATATTTATATTATTTTCTTTAAAATCATGTCTCAAGCTTTTTAAATCTAAAATTCCCATTGATGAAGGTTCATGAAAGTTATAATTTATGATGAATATTCAATATTTTGAGCTTATTGATGATGGGAAAGCATGATTTCAAGTTTCCATGTTTATGAGTATATTTTTTAAAGAATTGAGAACGTTAAAGTATTGGGCAATGCCGATTACAATATATGAATGAATTACATGATTTATCGATTTATAAGGTTAGCCGATGAAAAGGGCCTTTGATTCTTGGATAAGCATGTTTTAAAGGGGATCAATGATGATAAATGTTATATTTTATCCAATGAATTTTAATGCATGAAATTATTGATTTAAATATGAGCATATATGCATGTTTTTGGGAGCCATGACTAGCACCGAGCAGCCCGGCGTTCAAAGGACTACGCCGGTGTTCATAACAACGTGCCACCGTGGGTTATAATATTATATATGGTATTGATACCGATCCCCTCAAATATAATATCACGCCTAAAACACGACCCTCACTTGGCAAGCCATGATCGGATCTGCCTACTTGAGTGAGATATTTGGGGCATCATGAAAAACTCTACCATGATGGTGTTGGTTATGACGAGTCCTCCCATTATTCCGCATGTCTTATGCTTTGTTATATTTATGGTATTGGCTCAAGTTATGTTTTAATAAAGTTTGTTTACGGTTATGATAATGAATGATTTACGAATGATCTGAATGTCTTGAGCCTTATGTTATTTATGAAGTTTATGATACACACATGATGTCCTTCTCCTATGTTTAGTTATGAGTTTATTTTACTTTTAACGTCCATTTTACTTACCTTTCATACTCGGTATATTCCACGTACTGACCGCATACTTTCTATGTTGTATCGTATTATGATACAAGGTCCGAATCTCAGGCTCATCCTCATCCTTAGTCAATCTCAGCTCACGCTCTCAGATTATTGGTGAGTCCTCATGTTTCAAGGACCGTTTGACAGACTTTTATGTTATCTTGGGCTTCTGTACTACTCGGGTTAGTGTGGGATGTTGTCCCATCAAACCATCGTATTTAGTAGAGGCTTACAGACAATATGTAGTACTCAACTTATGTGTACATCTAGTATTTCTTGATGTTATTTTATGGTTACGTTTTTGTTACATTTTATATTTAGTGTTATGCTTATTTAAACAAGAATAGCTATATGCATGTGCCATGGGTCGACTTGGGGTCTCTCGAGGTCCCTTGCCTCGTGTCTACTATCTGGGTATACGTTCAGGTCATGAAAAACTTTGCATCAGAGCCAGGTTTGGAGTGTCCTAGGGTGTCTGAAAGCCACGTTAAGTAAAGTATTTTTCATGGGTGTGAAGCGCGCCACGCCTATGATGAAGAGGATACTAGATGTTTAGGAAATATTCCCTTCTTTCACGTTCTATGTCGTGCGATAAAAAGTCTCTTTATCCTTCTAATTCGTGCACATTCGCGATTGCAGAATTATTGCTCCTAGAAGAATGAACAGAAGGAGGAATGGAAATGATGAAGCATACGGAGGTGGCAATGACCATGGGCATCAGCAAGCCCTTCTATTTAGGAGCCCCAGGCAACAGAGCCAGCTTCCCATGCTGAGTTTTGAGCGGCCATTCAGATGTTGGCACAGGCCTTGACCGCTCAGGTCAACCAGCGGGCTATTGCGCATGTACCACAGAATGGCAATGCAGCGGCAACTCGGATTGGAGACTTCTTGAGGATTAACCCTCCTGAGTTCATGAGATCAAAGGTGGACGAGGTTCCACACAAGTTCATTGAAGGGATATTGAAGGTCACTTAGGTTATGGGGGTCGCAAATGGGGAGTGTGTTGACTTGGCCTCTTATCATCTAAAAGAGGTCGCTCATATTTGGTACAAACAATGGAAGGACAGCAGAGCAGCGGGAGCGGGCCCTATAAGTTGGGATGAGTTCCACATGGCCTTTCTCGACAGGTTCTTCCCTTAGGAGATGAGGGAATTGAAAGCAGCTGAGTTTGTGAAACTCAAGCAGGGAAAGATGATAGTACTTTAGTATTCGCTTGATTTAATCGTTTGTCAAAGTATGCCCCAGAGTTAGTGATGGATCAAAGGGCGCAGGTGAGTCGATTTGTTCATAGTGTGGCTGGTTATTTAGAAAAGGATTGCAGTACTACCATTCTTCACCAGGATATGGACTTTTCTTGCATATTGTTTTACGCCCAGCAGATGGAGGCGGCTCATGCAAGGGAGAGGGAGGAAAAGAGGGCTCAGACGGATAGCCATGGGTTTTCACATCAGAGGTCCAACGGTGGCCACCGTCCACAGTTTCAATAGAGATCACTAGCCCTAGCACCATTATCAGCTAGTGTTCTATCTAGACCCAGGAGTGATTAGAGGAGCAGGGCTTTAGGGTCAACGGATTAGAGGGGCACCCAGTTAAAGAATACCTTTCTGGCCTGCGGGAAGTGCGACAAGAATCATGCCGGGGAGTGCCTGCTCGGTTAAGATTTTTTCTATGGGTGTGGTAGATCTGGGTACATGTGCCAAGCATGCCCATATTCTAGACAAGGTGATAATAGGGTCTTTCACAGACCACCAGGTCAGCAGCAGCTCCAACCCGTCTTGCTCTCCAGGGAGCATCGACAAGTGGAGGTGGCGGACAACACCAAAACCGATTCTATGCCCTTGCCTTGCACCAGGAGTAGGAGACTTCTCCAGACATGGTCACCGATATGTTTTGTGTCTTTCATAAGGATGTTTATGCCTTGCTAGATACGAGAGCTACCTTGTCTTTCATGACTCCTTACATTGCTACTAGCCTTGGAGTTAGCCCCGAGCCTTGTCAGAACCGTTTTCAGTTTTGACCCCTATTGGTGATTCGGTCATAGCTAGACGAGTATATTGAGTATGCCCGGTCACCGTGTTAGACAAGGTTACCTCTACAGACCTTGTAGAGTTATCCATGACTAACTTTGACGTTATTCTTGGCATGGATAGGTTGTTTGCTTGTTGTGCTTCGATTAATTATTGGACCCATACGGTGGAATTTCATTTTTCGGGTGAGACAGTGTTGGAGTTGAGAGTAGTTCGGCGGTAACAGCAGGTCGATTAATTTCCTACCTTAAGGCCAGGAAGATGATTTCTAAGGGATGCATGTATCATCTAGTTAGGGTTAAGGATATTGAGTCCGAGACCCTGACTATCCAATCAGTTCCAGTGGTGTGTGAGTATGCAAATGTTTTTCCCAATAATTTTCCAGGTGTTCCTCCTGAGAGGAAAATCGACTTTGGCATTAGTCTCTTACTCGATACGCAACCTATCTCTATTCCTCCCTACAAGCTGGCTCCAGTTGAGCTAAAGGAATTGAAGGATCAGTTAAAGGATCTATTTCATAAGGGCTTCATTAGATCAAGCCAGTCTCCATGGGGTGCACCAGTTCTATTTGTTCGAAAGAAGGACGGTTCCCTTCACATGTGTATTGACTATCGGCAGTTGAACAAGGTTACCGTCAAGAAGAAGTACCCCTTACCCAGGATAGATTATTTGTTTGACCAGCTTCAGGGTTCCAAGTGCTTCTCCAAGATTGATCTCAGGTCCGGGTATCACCAGCTCATGGTTCGGGAGAGTGACATCCTTAAGAGCGCTTTTAGGACTCGATATGGTCACTACGAATTTGTTGTTATGTCTATCGGACTAACCAATTCCCCTGCAACTTTTATGGATCTAATGAACAGGGTCAAGGAATATTTGTACATGTTCGTAATTGTGTTCATTGATGACATCTTGATATACTCACGTAGCGAGGAGGAGCATGCTGCTCACCTGAGAGTAGTACCTCAGACCCTCAAGGATCATTAACTATATGCAAATTTCAGTAAGTGTGAATTTTGGTTGGACTTAGTCGCATTTTTGGGTCATGTGGTGTCAAGAGAAGGCATAAAGGTGGATTCGCGGAAAATTGAAGTGGTAAAGAATTGGCCTAGGCTGGTGAATCCTTCAGAAATTCGGAGTTTCTTGGGCTTAGCAGGCTAGTACCGAAGATTCGTTGAGGGCTTTTTATCAATTGCAGCCCCATTGATCAGGTTGACTCAGAAAAAAGGTGAAGTTCCAATGGTCGGATGCTTGTGAGAAAAGCTTCCAAGAGTTGAAGACCCGACTCACTTCAGCACAAGTGTTAACTCTACCCGATGGTATTGATGGATTTGTTTTATATTGTGATGCTTTGAGAGTTGGACTGGGATGTGTGTTGATGCAGCATGGGAAAGTTATAGCATATGCCTTGAGATAGCTTAAAGTTCATGAAAAGAATTACCCGACCCATGATCTTGAGTTGGCCGTGGTGGTGTTTGCATTGAAGATATGGCGGCACTACTTGTATGGGGTCCACGTGGATGTATTTATGGATCACAAGAGCTTCAAACAGAAATATCTAAATCTTCGGTAAAGGAGGTGGTTGGAGCTACTTAAGGACTATGACATGAGTGTCCTTTACCCCCCCGGGCAAGGCTAATGTGGTTGTGGATGCACTTAGTAGGCTCTCTATAGAGTGTGTGTTCCACGTGGATGAGGGAAAGACGGAGTTGGTGAAGGATTTCCACCGACTTGTAAGTCTTGGAGTTAGGTTGATCGACTCTACTGATGGCGGCATTATTTTGCAGAATGGGTCAGAATCGTCCTTAGTGGTTGATGTTAAATCTAAGAAAGATGAGGATCCGACTTTGAGGAAGCTGAAGGAAGCAGTGCCGAGTCAAAAGGTGGAGGTTTTCTCCCACGGGGGAGATGATTTCCTATGATATCAGGGTCGGCTATGTGTCCTGAACGTTAATAATTTGAGGATTTGGATATTGCACGAGGCACATGGTACCAGATATTCCATCCATCTAGGATCTACGAAGATGTATCGAGATTTGCGGGAAATCTATTGGTTGGATGGTATGAAGAGGGATATTGCAGAGTTCTTAGACAAATGTCCAAACTGTCAATAAGTGAATGTCGAGCATCAAAGGCCGGGAGGTGTACTTCAGGATATTCGCATTCCTACTTGGAAGTGGGAGGAGATAAATATAGATTTCATTACAGGCCTACCTCTCAGTCGCCGACACCATGACTCCATTTGGGTGGTTGTAGACAGGTTAACTAAGGATGCACACTTCCTACCGATCAAGACCAGTGAATGATTATGCCAAGTTGTATATTTGGGAGATGGTTTGACTTCATGGAGTGCCCTTGTCTATTATTTTAGACTGAGGTACTCAGTTTACCTCCCGATTCTGGCATTCTTTTCAAAAGGGACTCGGGACTCAAGTTAAGCTCAGTACAACCTTCCATCCGCAAACAGACAGCCAGGCAGAATGAACCATTCAGACCATCAAGGATATATTGAGAGCATGTGTCATGGATTTTAAAGGTAGTTGGGATGATCATTTTCCCTTAATCGAGTTTACTTACAATAACAGCTATCGCTCCAGTATCCAAATGGCACCGTTCGAGGCACTTTATGGATGAAGGCGTATATCTCCCATCAGATGGTTTGAGGTTGGTGAGGCAGCCATGATAGGGACAAATTTGGTTCACGAGGCGATGGTGAAGCTTCAATTGATAAGGGACCAGTTGAAAACTACTCAGAGTCGTCAGAAAGCATATGCCGATGTAAAGAGAAGAGATTTGGAGTTTGAGCTGAACGACTGGGTATTTCTATAGGTATCTCCCATGAAGGGAGACATGCGGTTCGGAAAGAATGGGAAACTCAGTCCCCGCTATGTTGGCCCCTACCGGGTTACAAGGAGAGTTGGTAAGGTGGCGTATGAATTGGACTTGCCTTCAAAGTTAGCTTCAGTCCATCCCGTGTTTCATGTATCGCTCTTGAAAAAGTGCTTGGGTGATCAAGCTTTAGTAGTCTTAGTAGACAGCATTGGTGTAAAGGATGGCCTCAGCTATGAAGAAATTCTGGTGAAAATCTTAGATCATCAAGCCCGTAAGATAAGGAACAAATAGGTAGCTTCGGTTAAAGTATTGTGGATAAATCATCATGTTGAAGGGGCTACATGGGAAGCCAAATTGGATATAATGGCTAGATACCCATATTTGTTCTCTACCGGCTCAGTTCCGACTTGAGGTACCAATTTTTCCCTATGAATCTATCTAGTTTTCATGTTCAGTTCATATGTAAAAGTTTCTTTTATGTGTATGAATGTGTATGTGAAGTATAAGATCAGATAAGCTATGTAGTTTTGTTCTAAGGTAGTCATTTTGTGAAAAAAATTCGGTTAAAATGATTAGTATATGGCTATGATAAATTGTATGTTTCTATTTTTTCTTATTTCCTACATTCGAGGACGAATGTTTCCAAGGGGAGATATTGTAATACCTCAGGAAGGCCTAAGAATAGACCCGGGAGTTGAATTTGAAAAGTGAAGAAAACTGGCAAAAATATCACAGGACAGGCGACTCAATGACTCGTGGTTGGATACCACGAGTCTTCGGAAGCAGTCATGGTATGGGGGTTAAAGGAAGCAGTGGACGGTGTAATGACTCATTGTCAGGAACAACGAGTCATTCTTAGCAGTCGTAGGAAGGGCTGAACTTAGGCTGATGGGGAAACAATGGGGCATCCCATGATTCATGGTGAGAAGTGACGGCCCATTGTTTCTAGTCGTTACTTATGGATTTAGAATTCCAGTGCACACAACGGACTGAGACCACGACTCATTGGAAGCCACCACGAGTTGTGGTGAGGCTCTTGGTAAGGGAAGTTCAGATTGGTCAAGGAGTTGACGACGGTCGATCCAACGACCCATTGATTGGACCAACGACTCGTCCTAGCATGTCGTGGGAAGAACCTAAGATTTGTCGCAAGTTAGTGGACCCAACGACTCGATACCACGAGTCGTGGTATCGTGCAATGACCCGTTGGATTGGTCGTTGTGCCGTCTGGAATAGTTTTCAAGGGAAATTTCATTAAGGGCAATTTTGACTTTCCTATGCTTTGAGACCCTAAACTACATCGTTTTGTGTGTTTCTGAGTGTGATGAGTTGGGTTAAGTCTCTAATGCATAGCCATTCCCATGCAAGAGCTTTTACAGGGGTTTTAGGGAGATTCAAGGTCTTCTTCTCCAAAATTCCATCCATTTCTTTGTTGGTATTCAAGGAACATTGAAATCAGTCCATTTCCAGGTATATAGGGTTTAGAATGGGTGAATCCCTTCACACCCATGCCCAAATTTCAAATTAAATCCTAAATCCTTCTATTCAATTCCATGGGGTTTTACCCAAATGTATGAAAATGTTATTTCTCTTTATGGGTATGATTTAATTGAGTTTTAATTATTGAATTATGAATGATGAGAAGGTTTTATATTATTTTCTTTAAAATCATGTTTCAAGCTTTTTAAATCTAAAATACCCATTGATGAATGTTTATGAAAGTTATAATTTATGATGAATATTCAATATTTTGAGCTTATTGATGATGGGAAAGCATGATTTCAAGTTCCCATGTTTATGTGTATACATTTTAAAGAATTGAGTATGTTAAAGTATTAGGCAATGCCCACATGTTGAAGAATGATTTATGATTTATGAACTACATGATTTATCGATTTATGATGTTGGCCAATGAAAGGGCCTTTAATTTTTGGATAAGCATGTTTTAAGGGGGATCAATGATGATAAATGTCATATTTTACCCAATGAATTTTAATGCATGAGTTATTGATTTACATATGAGCCTATCTGCATGTTTTTGGGAGCCGTGTCTAGCACCGAGCAGCCCAGCGTTCAAAGGACTACGCCGGTGTCACATAACCACGTGCCACCTTGGGCTCTAATGTTATATATTATGTTGATACCGATTCCCTCAAATGTGATATCACACCTAATGTACGACCCTCTCCTGTCATGCTAGGGTCGGTTTTGCCTACTTGGGTGAGATAGTTGGGGCATCATGAAAGGCTCTTCCATGATGGTGTCGGTTATGATGAGTCCTCCCATTGTTCCGCATGTCTTATGCATTGTTATTTTTATGTTATTGGCTCAAGTTATGTTTTGATAAAGTTAGTTTATGGTTATGATAATGAATAATTTACGAATGATTTGAAAGTCTTGAGCCTTATGTTATTTATGAAGTTTATGATACAAGTATGATGTCCTTCTCCAATGTTTATTTATGAGTTTATTTTACTTTTAACATCCATTTTACTTACCTTTCATACTTAGTACATTCCACGTACTGACCTCATACTTTCTATGTTTTATCATTTTATGATACTGGGTTCGGATCTTAGGCTCATCTTCATCCTTAGTCCATCTCAGCTCACGCTCTCAGATTATTGGTGAATCCTCATGTTCTGAGGACCATTTGATAGACTTTTATGTTATCTTGTGCTTACGTACTATTCGGGTTAGTTGGGGATGTTTTCCTATCAACCCATAGTATGTAGTATAGGCTTTCAGACAATATGTAGTACTCAACTTATGTGTACGTCTAGTATTTCCTGATGTTTTGCTATGGTTACGTTTCTGTTATGTTTTATGCTTACTATTCTGCTTATTTAAACAAGAATAGTTGTATGAACGTTCCATGGGTCGACTTGGGGTATCTAGAGGTCCCTTTTCCCATGTCTACGATCCGGGTATACGTTCTGGTCGTGACAAAAGTGCTGGAGGAAGAAGACCTGCAATTTGCAGGTTGGCACCTGCGAAACACAGGCAAAAGCGCAAGATTACACTGGTCGAAAGCTGAAGACCATTTGCGAAACAGAGGTGAGCCCTTGTGAAACGCTGGTGCAATCGTAGGATACACCCAGGCTTCTCTTAACATGAGCTGCAGTTGACTTGCACCTCGTGGATTAGAACATGCGAAGTTCAGGTACCGTGCAAGTGAGTTCGTGCTGAAAAGGGTAAAGTTGTCCAGCTCTGGTACAATAATATTTTGGAAGCTTTTCATGGAAAAATGGAAATCCATGCAGAATAAAAAGGAGCAGAATTTCCCTAATTTGTACATACCTAGATCTTAGAAGAAAAGGATTTTTTAGATATCAATTTTTATAGAGAGAGAAACATAGAGATAAGGGAGAGTTAGTCTTCTTCTTCTTTTTCTTCAAATTTTAGGGTAAGAAACCACCATTGAAGAATACTTTGAAGCTTAATTTTACTAGTCAATGATGAATGCTAATGAATATCTTGTTGATATAGTTCTCTTTTCCCCATTCAAGAGTATCTAATATGATTGCTAGGGGTGTGTGCTTGATTGGGGTTTAGGTAGGATTCGGTGTTATTAATTTAGTCTTAGAATCACTTATTGTGCATGAATCTAATTCTTTCTCTAAGTTTTAATTAAAATATTTATGGTTGCAAACATAGATTGTATTTACTTATCATGGTTTTTCTTGAAAAAGGGAAGTAGGATATGGGTGAGAAAGCACTAGTAGTAAATTGAGATTTTAAGTGTGGCGTTGGGCTAGAGATAGCCAAAATCCATTTTTATAAATCATTCGAGGGTTAAGGTTAGAAATAGCTTAATTCTTCTCCAAGCCAGTATGGGTAATTTGTTATGTGATCTTGGGGTCGAAAGAACCCAAGTAGAATGTATCCACGTGGTCGAAAGACATCGAGTACAACCTAATCCATGCGTATTCATGCAATTAGTTGATTCTTTAGACTTATTGATTAACTCCAATCCCATTGACGCCTCGTCAATAGCACATCCCTAGTACTTACTCTCATTGTTGCTTCAATTCGCATTCCCTTGTTTTGACATTATTTTTAGAATCATATAGTGATCTTATTTTTCCCCGAAACATTTAGTTTATAAATTATTGTGCAATGATGCTAGTTAGTTTATATTTATATATATCTTTAGTAGCAACCCCTCCCCATTTCCTGTGGATTAGAGCCCGCCTCTTAGTTGGGTTAATTATATCGCATACGATCATGTACACTCTCTCATTTAAGGATTGGATTTGTACATTATTAGTATGCGATCAGTTGTTTGAGTGTACTAAGTATGTAGGATAAGTAAAATATGAGAGTAAGGACAACATGCTAAAATCATGATCATGAGATAGTCATAAACATAAGTTACTCATCATAAAATGAATCATAATGACGCAAAATTTTGAAGGTAAAATCTTATAGATTAACATGTTTGAAATCGTAAGTAAAAACTCATAAACTAATTGATGGGTCAAAAATACTATCAAACATGATATCATAAATTCTAAACATGAACCACTTTAAACATGAGGAACAATACGCGATTCTCATAACCGACACAATCATGAATGAGCACATGATGCCCAACTGTCATGCTTAAGTTGGCAGAGCCGTTCTAAGCCTTGCTAGGGCAAATAAAGATAAAGGGGTAATATCACTCATGAGCCCATTTGGGCGGGAAAAACACTTTATACTGAGGCCCTTCCATAATATACCTACGGTGGCACATACTTTTGAGAATTGGGTACGCTTAACCCAGGCTTACTCGGTGTTAAATACTACTAAAACATGCATAGTGCTCATAGTCATAATCATGAAACATACTTGATTTTGCATGGGCTAGTTAGAAATCATGAAATTCATAAATATACTTGACATATGTGAACTAGCCATGAAACAATTGCCACTAATTCAGCCATGATACGTAAGTTTGAGATTCATGAAATTCATGCAAAATTGAATAAATCATCATAACTTGAAAACATAGATTCATAAGAGAATTTAGCACAAAAACATGTAATCATAGTTATAAATCATGGGTTGAATCATATGATATTGAATTCCTTGAAGATCATGAGAGTTTTCATCAAAATTTGGTCTAACTCTAGAAATTCATAAAATCGTGATTGGAGACTTAAATTCATAAAATTGATTGGAGAATGGAAATGATGGTGGAGTAAATCCCCTAATCATGACCCTATATTCCTAGCTTGAAGAGTTCCTTGACTTTATTAGGGGACCCAAGAGAATTTGAGATGAAGAAGGTGAAGAACTCTAGCTTTTCCTTAAGAGATGATCTCCAACTTACGATATTTGAAGAGAATGAGTGTTTAGGATAAGTAAAACCCCTTAATACAGTCCTTAAGAAACCCAAATAAACCTCACTTAGAGTTAAAAGCATAGAATGCGACAAAAATTACCCTTAAGAAATCATTTAAAAAGAACTGCCTGGATGAGCTTACGGTCCAATAGATGAGCCATTGGTTCAACCAATGAGCCGTCTGTTCCCCTTGTGGACTCCTAGACCTTCTCTGAACCATTTTTTAGACCTAATATAATTACCAGGACCAATGAACCATCCTAAGAACCAATGGGCCAACCCTTTTGTCATTGGTTCTAGGAAAATTTCAACAATTTTATGAAGTTCCTTACAATTAGCTAATACAATGACTCATTGGATCAACCAATTACCCATCCCTTGGATGGTTCTATGGCTCGGTGCCAACCTTTCCAGTGGTTTTCTACTCCAAGTCTCATATCTGATCTTGGGGACTTTCAGGGTATTATATTATCTCCCTTTTGAGAATATTTTTCCTTGAATGGAGACTAAATGAGCTGGAAAGATAGGGAAAGAGGTGCAATTCCAAAAACTAATAGGCTATATACTGAAAACTGAGAGAGTGACTGACTCCTAACTTAAATACATATTGAACTAAATTCTCAAAACATGCATGCATACTAAGACATGAAAGGAACTGAGGGACATGAACTTGACATGAAACTGAATAGAGTACTAAGTAGGAAACGAGTACCTTATACTGGAACTGAGTTAGAAGGGAAGAGGTGGGGATACTTGGCCATCATATCTATTTTGGCTTCACATGTAGCCCCCTCAACTAACTGATTTCTCCACAACACCTTCATCAAAGCTACCTCCTTATTACTCAACTTCAGAACCTAACGATCAAGGATCTCAATCGAAACCTCCTCATAGGTAAGTCTATCCTTCACCCCAATGGTCTCTATCAAAACCACTAGAGTTGGATCACCAATGAACTTTTTAAGCAAAGGCAAATGGAATACTGGATGCATCAGATCTAACTCCGGTGGTATCTTTAACTCATAATGTCATGACCCGAGATTAGATCCCAGACGCAAAACGAGACTTAGAACCACGAACGACTCCAAGCTAACCCATGGCGTAGCATAATTCTAACATAACAACAACTACTAAAACATATTTGAGTGGAAGCTTAACTGCAATATAACTAATAAAAAGGAAAGGATAAAGATCTGATAGCAACGCTGAATCATAAATTGATACTAACTCTACATTGTCTGAAGCCTCTACTAGTTTGATGAGCTGTTGGGAAAATACCCTAGATAACTACAAAATCTAAAACTAAAAATATACAAAAATAAAGAAACCCACCCATCCTCCGAAGATAAGAACTCACCAAAGAAGGCTGATAGAGTCAGGAACGTGTTTAACTGCGGGGCTGCATCTAAATACTTGGATCTATATCATAAAATGATATAGCACATAAAGTATGTGGTCAGTAATTGGAATGTACTGAGTATATGAGAAATGTAACTGAAGCTATAAACATGCTAGTATACTGAGAAAGACTAAGCTGAAATGCATAACTGAGGTGCAGTACAACGACCCTATTTGAGATGCATATATACTGATATAATATAGTCGTTTGGAAACATTTAATGAAATATAAGTAAATATAGTTTTTGGGTCATGTACATGTACTGAAGACTAAATCTAAAATCATAAACTTAAAACTGTAACTGAATTAACTGTACTAAAATTGAAACTGAATTGTAATGTGGGAGAGATAATAAATCGACAAACTTCAATATAAGCCTCATGGAGCCCAACCTACAACCCTGGTTGGAAGGGTGTTCATACCTTTCCAAGGGTAAGAACTATGACTGGAGTGATATCTCTCATGAACATAGGAGACAATCTCTAATAACGATGACCCCTGCATGCGCCCATAGAGGCAAGGGAGACACTCTCAAATAATGAGGATCCCATATTCCTTGGGCTAAGGAAAACATTCTCTACTATTTAGAATCCCTTATCCCAGGGTGGCATGTAGTTCTGACACCTGGTTATTCTAGAACCCTGGTCTACTCGGTGCTCAAAACCTGGTTACGCTAGAACCCTGGCCTACTCGGTGCTCAAAACCTGGTTACACTAGAACCCTGGCCTTCTCGGTGCTAAGTACAACTCCCAAATGGTTATAAAGGTACATGTAACTAAAATTCTAAAACTAATGTCCTAAGACTAGTTGGAACCACTTTACCTAACAAGGATCCTGAGAGTCTAAAGTACCATGAACATACTAATACTAAGGGCTCAAAATTTATGTTCTAAGACTAGTTAGGACTTCTTTCTAACTAGAAAGAGACCTAAGAATCTACAGAACCATAAACATGCTAATCATACAGATATCATGAAAATCATAAACTCAAATCATAGTGTAAACCATATGTACTGATTTCATGGTAAAATCATATATCTCAAATAGACCATATTTTTTAAAACAACTAATTCATGGGATGAACTTTGGGAAATCATGCTGACATCTAATCATGAGAATTCATCATATAATTGAAAGTGAAATCATGAACATTATCTGCTATTTTTCATGAGGACCTTGAAAATCATGGAAGACGTGAGAGAAAACATTCATAGAATGGAAACCCTAAGACATGCTTTTCTAGGGTATCAAAGTATCTAGGGTGTTTAACGTAAATTTGGACGCAAGTATGAATGGAGATCCTTGAAGAAGTCCCACATACCTGGTTGAAAAAATCCCCCCACTAGCACTTGAATCTTGAAGCTTTTGGAGAAGAACCCTAGGTGTACATGAGCCTTGAGAGAAAGGGAGAAGAAGAACTTATGGATGATTTTAGTAGAATGAGGGTTTGGGCTAGGAAAAACCCTTTTAATTCATCCCTTAGAATACCTAAAACGACCTCAGTTAGTAATTGGAAACATAGGACATTACGAAAATACCTTGGAGATTGACTTTGAAAATATGTCTGTCAGTGACAACGACTTACATAATTTGTCGTTATCTGTCATAACGACTCATCTGATCTATCCATTCCTTCTGGAGCTAATTTGTAGTTTTATGATTCTTCAACCAATGAAGAGACAGGACGACCCGTCACTACATACCATGATTCGTCCTATGACTCATGGTCAATGGACCATCCTTGCACCTCCTCTGAGTTTCTTCCAAAGGGTCATCACTACGAGCCATCACTCATCACAAGGAGTCGCTACATACTTCCTTTGATACTAGGCTAAATTCTCTAAAATTCACATAATATGTCATGATCCGAGATGAGACACTAGATCGAGACACGGAGCCTAGAACCATGTTTGGCTCCAAGCTAACCCATGATATATTCATAGCATGAATTTAAAGCATAAGTAAGCAGAAAATAGCATGAACATGAATAAGCGAAAGATGTAATATCATAAAGTATATATCAAACGATAACATCACAACACTAAATCTCAAAGCTAAACATACCAGTCTATGTCTGAAAAGCCTCAACTATCTGATGAGTTGCTGGGACAAGCCCCCAGCTAACTCCAAGTCTGAAACTAAACTGACATAACAAATCTAAACTGATATATATATCTTCATATGATGAAGACTCACCCAAAGAAGGGGCTGAACTGGAATGAGATGGGATCAAGCTACCGATGAGACTAAGTTTGATCATCTAAAACTATATCATGAGACGATATAGCATAGAGTATGCAGTCAGTACATGGAATGTACTGAGTATGTAAGGTAAGTTAAACATTCTTAATAAAACATTAGTTGAAATAATTCATATAAATCAAAAGATTATGAGAATAAGGATTGCATGTTGAAAACTGTATATAAGATATACATAATTATAAGCTGGTTATCATAATTGAACATAGTGACACAAGATTTAGAAATAGAAATCATATGACTTGTCATAGCCGAAATCATAAGTGAAAGCTCATAAACTGTTCATCGGGTCAAATTTGCTGTAAAATATAATATCATAAGACATGAACATAGGTATTTGAAATCATGAGGAACAATGGGAGACTCGTCATAACCGACACCATCATGATAGAGCTTATGTGATGCCCCAACTATCACACTCAAGTGGGCAGAGCCATCCAAAACCTTGCTAGGGCTAAGGACGCTAAACCATGATATCGATATCAAGTTGAGTCCCTTTGGGTGGGGGAAAGATCTATTAAGAGGTCCCAACATATATACATATACCTATATTGGCGCATAGTTATGAGGACAGGGAACATATCATAAGCTACATTAGGAGTCTTGACTCCAAATCATATGATAAGATGATCTTATTAGCCTTGGCTAAATCATAGTAAACACACTTAACTTGCATGGGCTTTCCCATATCATAAAATCATGCATACTTGAAATAGACTTCATAAGTCAAAATCATAGATTCATAAGTTGATAGTTCATAAACATTCATGCATACTAGATATCTCATCATATTGATATAATGGATCATAAACTTGACTTTTCGTAAAACTTGCATAATAGGGCACAATTTCTTATAACTTGGAAATCATGAATTTATAATAAAATTGAGGATAAAATATACCCATTAGACTTAAAACATACTTTAGAACATAAGGGGATTATACCCATCAACACAGCATAGGTAGTTTCATAAAATTGGTTTAAAATCCTAGGAATCAATACATTTGATTAAGAACTTGATTTCATGAATTTGAGAAGAATCTTGGGCATGAGGGTGGAGGAAATCCCCCATTCATAGCCCTACATATCTGGGTAAACTAATTTCCAAACTAGCCTGGTAAACCCAAGAGAATAGAAGAATAAATTTGGGGAGAATTCTAGCTTGGTCTTGGAAGGGAATCTCAATTCAATACATGCATGAAAGCCTAATGACTTAGGATATGCTAAACCCTCTTAAAATACTAATTTTAGGGTATAAAACAACATCATTAGGAAGTTAGGAGCCTAGGGATTACGAAAATGCTTTAATAATTAGTCTGGAATCCGTTCACCACCAGTCACCATGACTTATACCACGAGTCATACCTCCAAGAATGACACATGGTGTCCTTCCATTGCAAGTCAGTCCAAATTTCCAACTCTTTGATTCTAACCATGAATGCCTACCACGACTCGTTGTTTCCCACAATGAGTTGTAATTTGACTTATGACATCATTCCTTCCCTCAACAGTTCCAAACCATGACTGCATTGCATAACTCGTTGTTTCATACAATGAGTCATACCTTGACCCCTTACAGCTTCCTATGACTTATACCATGAGCCTTCGTCACTGGGCCAAAAGACTCTATTGTTATCCATGACTCCTGACCACGAATCGTCACACTAAACAATGAGTCATACCTTGACTGTTTGGTCCAAGAACTGATAACCAGTTTCTTACCATGACTTGTCCTACGATCCATACCATGTTACAATGACTCATACAACGAGTCGTCTAGACATAAAATGCAGATTTTATATTAAATCTACTTACAAGTCTAGGGATTGATTTTAGGGACTTTTGGGGTGTTACATTATCTTCCCCTTGGAAATATTCGTCTTCGAATGTAGACTAAGCATACTAAAAGGCTGGGGAAAGAACTGCAATCCCAAAACTAAACAACTGAAGGTGAAAACTGATGGAGTGATTGACTCCGTACTAATATACCTTAACTGAAGTGAATTCATTAAACATACATACCTGTTATGACATGAAAGAAACTTAGAGACATGAAATTGACATGAAATTCAATAGAGTACTTAAGGAGAAAACTGATACCTATTGCCGGAACTAAGCCGGAGGAAAAGATGTGGGTATCTAGCCATAATATCTTCTTCTGTTTCCCACGTAGCTCCTTCAACAAGCTGGAACCTTCACTGAAGCTACTTCCTTGTTTCTCAACTTCCAAACCTAACTATCAAGGATCTTAACCGAAACTCCTAATCCTTCGAACCTATGTTCTTCACTGAAACAACTAAGGTTAGGTCATCGATGCATTTCTTCAACAGAGACATGAAAAACTAGATGCATCGAAGCTAACTCTGCTAGTAGCTCTGACTCATATGCCACCTTACAAACTCACCTCAAAATCCTATAAGGACCGATATATTAGGGACTAAGCTTCCCTTTCTTTCCCAACCTCATCACTCCCTTCATTGGAGACACCTTTAGAAATACCAGTCATCAACCCACACTCAAGCTCTCTCCGCCTCCACCTTCTAATTATGGATAGCTTATTTAGATTCATTACAATAAGATCCTTATCTTTCCGAGCTTAAACTTTTGTCTGAAGGAAGAGTCTGACCCATTCTGAATAATCACACCACCATCCGTCGAATCTGTAAGGTGAACCCCCAAATGAACGAGCCTACGGACGTCCTTTACAAATTCCTTCCGCCCATTCTCCACATGAGACACACTCTTTATCTTGGGTATATTTACGTGCCCAAGTGATAATTATACCCAAGCTATAGTCGTGTTTTTACATTAATTTTAGTATAATCTCATATAATTGTGCACTTGGACCAACGAACATGATTATCCTAATTTGTAGGTGAAATATACTTAGGATGGGGCTCAAAATGGAAATGCAATAGAAACAAGGAAGCTTGGGATGATTGTTAATGAAGATTCATGAAGGAGCATAAAAGTGTCAAGAGAAATGGGCTGCCATGCCAGCTAGAGTGCCACGCCGACAGATGTGCACGCCTAGAAACATGTCACAGTGGCCTCGCTGTGCAACAACGCTTGTTCCATACCCATGCTGTGTGGGGGAGACTGGTGGTAGGCAGTGTGCCTACGTACTAGCGTTGTGCCACGCTGGGTAGGCTATGCGCTGGGTGTCGTGCCATGCCTACCCTGCTACGTGACCACGTCCATGTGACCTCAACAATGCAATGCCATGCTGCAAATTTCCAGTAGCCTTCTACGATAAGGCCATGCCACAGAGGCCAGTTAGGGTGCCCAAGTCCTTCACACAGAGGAGGCTTTCCATAGGAAAATTTTCACTTACTACAAATTGCACATTTAGCTATTTTATGTGATTATCATGTAATAAGTTCTAAAAAGATAGAGGAGCAAAGGGGAATGAAGGAAACTCTACATAGGGTTCGTTATCTTTTTTTTCCACTCTTTTATTTCATGAATTCAATATTAAGATGAATTCTTATATTAACATGACTGGCTAAAATACTTCTTCTAGGGTTGAGGCCACATAACATAATTGTTTTAGTTTAATTTCTATTTGGTTCAAGTTTCATTATTGTTAGCTCTTGCATTCTTGTTTGTAAACATTTTAATTCATGATCACCATTGAAATTCACTTGTTAATTGTAGGAAAACTCGAAAGAGAAAAACCTAGGATAGAACAAGGAATGCAAAAGGTGAGTTCAAGCCTTTCGGGCTGATTCACTGTTAGGATACAATATACCTAATTCACCTCGCTTGGTTCTAAAATATAAAGATAGCTAGATACCTAATTTGAAATTGTCACATCACCGCTCTTTGATGTAGTTGTGAAGCTAAGTTAGGTTAAATGATTAGAGATTCGAAAGTCCATAACAAAGGGCATTCACCCCGTAAACCACTCCACATTGATAAGTGCTTATGAATTAAGTTGTCACATTCCCGCTCAGTGATGTAGTTATGAGGCTAACTCGACTATGTTTAGAGGATTGAAAGACCATGAACATTGTATTTATCTTGTGAGAAAAAAAATGAAGTCACATACTTGAACCATTGTGAGTTTTAGCTTTGCATGAATGTTTGGCCTTAACCCTGGATTCTTCTTATTATTGTTTTTCCAATTACATTGTGATCGCACTTAGATTTAGTCTTAACAACAAAATCTTGAAAGCTAGAACTTTTGAAATTTTGAATTGATACTTGAACTTGATAATTCACTTAAAATACAATCACTATGGGTTTGACATCTTGATCTTAAGAGTAATTGTATTACTTGCACGACCGTGTGCGCTGGAGTGAAGTCAAGTTTTTGGCGCTGTTGCCGGGGACTGGAAACATTTGGTGAATTTATTGTTTTTGAGATAGTCTTTGATTTTATTAAGTGTTAAAAAACTTGATCTTGGTCTGCTTATTTGGAAGTAACAGGTTACTCCTTACAGTAGGCTGGCAAGCGATAGAGAGCTGATTGAACTGTATCACGAACCTAAAAGATTGCTGCGCCAATTGAGAAGGGAATGTTCCACTCCATATCCCATCAAGCAGGTTCAACATGGTGAGGTTGCACCAGCGGTTATGGAAGCCAGACCAATGCTCGAAGTGGCAATCCCACTCACACCCAATGTTACCTCCAGTATCCATATATAGGAGCCTGGAGGTAGATTTGACCAAAAGCAAAACATGGTGTAGTTGTTGCACAAAAGTAGGAATTTCATGACGATGACACATAAGGACCCACAGCAGCATCTATAGAATTTTTTAGAGATCGGTGACACCTTCATCCCCACCAGAGTGTCTACTAATCATTTGAGGCTCACCCTTTTCCCATTTTCCTTATTGGGAGAAGCGAAGAGGTGGTTGAAGGAAGAGAAACCGAACTCCATCACCATATAGGATTACATGGACCAAAATTTCTTTATCTGATTCTTCCCCTCAAGAAAAATTAGCGAAGCTGAGAAGTGAAATACTCAATTTCAAGCAAAGGCTAGGGAGAATCTTTATTTGGCTTGGGTGAGGTTCAAGTCATTGTTGAGATATTTCCCTTATCATCAGCAATCAAATTAAGTGCTAGCCCACACTTTTCTTGAGAGTTTGGACCCACATACAAAATATAATTAGACTGTGCATCATATAGGAAAACACTGGAGAAGACATATGATGAGCTGTACACTTTGCTAAAAGGATTGCACAAGGAAACCCAGAGTGGCACAGTGATCCATCAAGGGGAGAAGGCCAGAGAGCAGCTGGGTAAATTGAAGTCGACAGTGTCCACCAGAAATTTGGAGAAGTAGATGTGTCAGTTAGAAGCTGCATATCATAATAGACCACTAAGGGGTTTAACCAGTGATACATATACAAACCCATGAAAGGTCATGGTCATCAGTTTGAGGAGTGGAAAACAGTTGGTTGATGCACCACAGAAAGAGAAGAAGAATGAGGTACACCCAAAATTGGTCAGATCTGGTCCATCAATAGACAAGAGCACAGAAAAGAAGGTTGCGGTAGACAATTCACAACCAGTAGTGCAGACTATATAGAGAGCACTACCACCTATCTTGCAAAGGCTCAAGAAGAGCAATGAGGATGCCTATTTCATTAAATTCTTTGATACTTTCAAAGAACATCACATAAGTTTTCCTCTTATTGACATTTTACAGGGAATGACAAAGTACGCTAAGAACTTGAAGGATGTGGTGGCCAAAAAGATGAGGCTGATGGATGTCTGACTGTAGCACTCATTAAGGAGTGTAGTTTCAAGGTGATGAGCAAGATGCCCAAAAATCTCAAAGACCTAGGGAATTTCACCCTCCCCGTACAAACAGGTGAAAAAGTGATGAGGGCCTTGTGTGATCTAGGGGTAGCAGTGAACTTGATGCCCCTATATCTATTCAATACACTTGGTTCGGGAAAACCAAGGCCACTAGAGTGATGCTACAGTTGGTGGACAAGTCAAAGGTGGCCCTAGAGGGGATTATTAAGGACCTTCTCATCAAAGTAGGTAAGTTCATCGTACCTGCTGATTTTATAATTCTATACTTTGAGGTTGATGAAAAGGTACCCATCGTCTTGGGATGTCCGTTCTTGCAACTGGAGGAGTGGTGATTGATGTTAGAGATGGCACCTTGATAATAAGGGTGAATGATGAGGAGGAGATGTCCAGAGTGTACCAGGAAATTCACCCACCAACACACTATAGAGATCTTTGCAAGATCAATGTACTGCATGGAGGATGAGCATGGGGTGGTTGATTCTAAAGGTCCACTTCTGAAGGATCTCTAAACAAATGAGCCTGAGTCTATTGGTTGTAATGTATCAAAGAGTTTGGTGATGAAGAATGTGAGGGATTTGAAGAGGGAAAGTGAGGAGGTTGTTCCCATGAAAGATAAAAAAAAGAGAAGATATTTCCTGAAAGGGAATAAGTGTTTAAGATATCCTGAAAACGATAGTTCACGTCGTGCCACGACGTAAAATCAGGCGTTGCTTGGGAGGCAACCCAAGTGCACCACAGGTATGATTTTTTTTTCTTTTAGATTTTTTTATTTTGTTTATCTTCACTTTAGTTTCTGTTTCTTGTTGAGTAAGCGCAGGAAAAGGGGAAGTTTGAGTACCCTTAGAAGCAGAAGCTAAGTGTTGGGTTGGTTACTGTTGAGATGAAAAAAATGGACAAAACATGCGGTTAGCAAGGCCTAGAGGCCTCAAGAAGTATCCCTAACCCTTGTTTTAATTTTAATTCATTCTCTACAAACATATATATTTTAAGTGTAGGGTGAAGGAAATTTCAAAAAATTTATAGATGTTGATTTCGGATAAAATTAGTGCTTGGTTTGAAATTTGTTTGATGTGAAGTCTGAGTTGAGCACTTTTCATCAACCTTTGGTTTTTCTTTTTGATTCTTTTATGAAGGGGGCACTTTAAACATAAAATAAATTTTTTACTTTGTCTGTAAATAGTTGTTTCAGTCATAGTTAAGGACTTTATGAATGGATGACTACTATCTTGTGGGAAAATTAATCACTAGGATATTGTTCATGAACCCTTAACTGATTGATAGCTTGTTACAATTGTTGAGTGTTGTACATGATTGTAAGATGCATGTGTATGTTAAATATGAAACATGTTGAGCAATTGTATGACTTTTTTTAAGACACTTAGGCTCAGGAATATGACTCTATATGTGTATTCTTTATTTTGAATTCATGGGATTAGCTGTATTGAGAGTCTGTATGGGTCTATCTTGAATTGAGCATGTGCAGTGCATGTAAGGTTCTTCATATAATCCATTCTAGCTTGTATCGTGTAGAACTTCCCCAGTGTGTTTGCAAAGCGAAATGAGGGATGTTAATTGTAGGAGATAATGTAGGCATTTGATGTTGGGCATATTTTGATGACCATTTACCATATTTTTACCCATATTTTACCATGTTTTGAGTTCATAATCCTTAATTTATGCATAAATTCATGTATGTATGTGTTTTATGTGCTACCAAATGATTTTAGTTGATTTGAGCAGGAAACTAAGAAAAAGGAGCTCAAAATGATGCAAGAGATGAAGAGTTAATATTTTGACGGGTTTGGAGCTATGGTTGGAACCCTGTACCATGTCCCAAACATCAGATAAATAAATTCATAGTCTACTGCTCTGGTTGGTGCCCCGCAGCAGCCTTCAAATATCAGAGAAAAAATTTCCTAGGCGGGTGCTATGGCTGGGACGGTGCACTTGGCCTCATCTGGAGCTAAAAATTACTGAAAATTTGACTATGTCTGTGATGAGATAGGAGGGGCAGCGCAAAAGACCCATTTCAAGGCAAAAAATGTTGATTTTTAAGCCATGTCTTGAAGGGCAGAAGCATCATTTGAAGGCTCATCTATAAATATGAGGACTAGGTCATTTGTTACAGATCTTTGATCAATCTTCTTGACAACTTTTGACATTCAAAAGAGTGGAGAGACACCAGAGAGGTGTCTCCTCTCATTTTCTTTTCTGTATTTTATTCATGAAAGATTGTAAGTCGTTTGGAAGGAAGACAATGTTCTAGAACTAGGTTTTCTCTTCTTTACTTTGTATTTTCGTATCATGATGACTACTTATTTGTTTCTCCGCTTGTCTATGAGTGGCTAAACTTATAATATAGGGTTGTGCCAATGGTGGATGGTTGATTATTTTACAGCGTAATAAATGTGGTTTTGATTCTTTTCTATGGTTGTTTGTATTTAATCATTTTAATTTATTATATATGAGATTGATCACCATGTAAGTAATTTGTTGACTTTCAATTGAACTTGGGAAAGGTAATCGATAGGGTCAAAAATAATTATAGAACTAGAATTCAAAGACCCTTGAACCTATTGGTGATAGGATAGGAGTTGTTGTTGAGGATAGGGATATACCCTTCAACCCCATTTAGTTGAAATACAAGTAGGCATAATCATCGTTTCATGTTATCCTGCAACCATAGGGATATAAGCGTTAGAGTTCATGAGATCGTTCTTGGATGCTAGTAATAGTGGCATGAAATGGGATAGTTACTTGCAACTAACAACCGTTGGACGAATCATGCTAGGTTAATTACATCTGGAAAACTCAACCTGAAACCAACCAAGTGCTACTGCCCCAGTTGGTCATTATTATTGAAATATAATCAAGCTTGCATTAGTTTTATTTAATCTTTACATTTGAAGTTTAGTTTAATTTTCTTAAAACATTCTCCATTTTATTTGTTTCATAGATTAGTGAAATTAAAGTGAAAAATAACGATTAAACTGACAAGTCTCTGTCGGTACAATATCTTATCTTAATAATCTTATATTACTTGACGACCACGTGCGCTTGCATGCGCTTGGGCGACATCAAGTATTTGGCGTTGTTGCTGGGGACTTGAGTATTGTTTAATTGTTTGTAGGTTAGAATTTTTTTTCTCTAGTTGTATTTTACTTTTTTTTTTCTTGATTTTGTTGAAGTTCACAGGGTTGTTTTCCTTAGTGTGTGCCAAGAATGATAAGACAAGGACCATCCTCAGGTTCACTGGATCCTGAAATAGAGAGACTCTTTTAAAGGTTAACAATTGAAAACAACAGGCAAGCAATGGGTGAAGAGAATGAGAGATTTCCAGTGATGCAGTTTGCTAGGCCAAATGTGGAAAATGCTTCCAAAGCAATTGTTAAACCGACCATCACTGGGAACTTTGAGCTGTAAGAAAGGACTCTGCGGTTGGTCCAAAACACTTGTCAATTTCAGGATCAGACGCACGAGGATCCCGACAAGTATCTGATGATGTTTGCAGAGCTGAGTGAAAATTTCCACTACTAGAACGTGTCAGATGAATATGTGAAGTTGACTTTGTTTCCGTTCTCACTGATTGGATAGGCCAAGTAGTGGCTTCAAAATGAGCCTGCAGGATCCATCACAACTTGGGAGATTCTCTCTAACTAGTTCATCAATCATTTTTTCTCGCACGTGTCAGATGAATATGTGAAGTTGACTTTGTTTCCGTTCTCACTGATCGGATAGGCCAAGTAGTGGCTTCAAAATGAGCCTGCAGGATCCATCACAACTTGGGAGATTCTCTCTAACTAGTTCATCAATCATTTTTTCTCTTCAAAAAGAACTAAAGAACTGAGAGGAATGATCTCCGGATTCATGCAGAGAGATGGAGAAACACTAGCTCAGGCATGGAAACGTTACAAGGGTTACTTGAGAGATTGTCCACACCCCATGCAACCTAAGGAGATAATCGGGCACAATTTCATTGAGGATCTGAAGCCCGGGTCTAAGATACTTCTTAATGCTATATCACAAGGTTAGATTTTGTCCAAAAGTTATGATAAAATTGAGGCTTTCTTGAACCTCACGTCAGTAGGGAGTCAAGATTATTAGGATTAAGGCAAAGGATTTGCAGTAGCAAAGGTGCTGGGAAAGCTTGAGATAGATGGTGTAGCGGCAATCAAAGCAGATATTAGCTAGTTGGTGAATGTGATTAGTGTGTTGGTAACCACACTAGCAGGAGGCCGAGTGCAGCAGGTACAATAGGAACAAATCCCACCACTATCATGGGAGGCATGTGGGGAAGGCCATGTTTATTCAGGTTGTCCTCTTAATCCTGAGTTCGTATATTTTGTGGGAAAACAAGGCCCTGGTAGAGGTTTTGCAAGTAATGGCTATAATCATGGGTATCAGAATGAAGCAAATCTCCTATTGGGAGGGAACCAAAATTTCCAAAGTCCCCAAAACACTTATCAAAGCCTCAGGGTTAGTAGCAGAGCAGTTCTCTTAAGAAGACAATAAAGGAATGGATGGAGCAGCAGAAACAAGTGGTAAATGAAATGCAGAAATCCATAAATGAGCATGAAAGGCAAATGGGACAATTGGCTCTATAGCTGAACAACAAAACACAGGGGGCACTCTCGGGTAATATCAAAAAGAACCCCAAGGAAAATGTACATGTTATTTTCTTGCACAGTGGTAAGGAGCTGGGTGAGGTTATCCCCAATAAAGAAAAAGTTGATGAGGAACAAGCAGTGAAATCCAAGGCTGAGGTTGGGGAATCAGCAATTCACAACTGAAAATGGAAGTAGCTAGACCACCTTCCCCATTTCCTTAAAGGTTGAATAAAAAGATAGAGGACATAGCATGTGGTACGTTTCTTGAATTGTTGAAGCAAGTTCATATGAATATTCAGTTGGTGGAGCTTTTGTAGGAAGTTCCGAAGTACACTAGGTATCTCAGGGATATTGTGAAAAATAAGAGGAGGCATACAAAGTTTTAAACTGTGGCTCTTATGGAAGAGTGTAGTTCCCGAATCAAGAACAAAATTCTTAAAAAGCATAAGGATCCTGGGAGTTTCACTATTTCGATCACTATTGGAAGTAAGGAAGTTGGTTTATTCTTTTGTGATCTAGGTGCGAGCATAAATTTAATGCTTGCATCCCTATTCAGAACATTGGAATTAGGTGAACCAGGTCCTACCAGAGTGAAATTGAAGCTTGAGGATCGGTCTCTGGCCTATCCTGAAGAAATCATTAATGATGTCTTGATTAAGGTAGGACCTTTCATCCTACTGGTGGACTTTATAATCTTAGACTAATAAGCAGATGCAACAGTTTCTCTCATTCTGGGTAGAGGCTTTTTAGCCACCGCCGATGCAATTATACATGTTTAGTCGGGCAAGATGTTTATGAAAGTAGATAGTTAGGAGGCAGTGTTTGAATTATTCAGAGTAGCACGAATACCACCTCATTATGAAGACTTCAAAATGAAACCAGTGGGAGAACCTGGAGGTTATAATAAGATGATGGAGCAGCAAGTGCTGCATGATAGTTATTTAGATCCGTGGTATGGCCACAAGTCCACTCGAATGAAGGAGTGACGGGGACCATAGTCATGATGTGATGTTAAATCAGATGTTGTATGGGAGGTAACTCATGAATTTTGTGCTACGACGTTAAATAAGGATCTTGGTCGGAAGCAACCCATCCTTTATTTTTAACATTTTGTAAGTCTGGGATGAGATGCCTGGCATGGAAAGTAGGAGTTAATTTGTAGAACAAATTTTTTTTTCAGGTGAGGCTATGGGTGGCATGCCGCGCCAACCCCTATCTCCAAAAGAATGTTTTTTAGATCTGTGGTGAGATAGGAGGGGAAGTGCCAAAAAGTTTTGNCATTCTTGTACTCATCATGCTTTTTCCCCAGTAACCATTATCTCTGGAGGGGAAGTGCCAAAAAGTTTTGGTCAATTTGAGTCAATATTGACTCTAAAGACCTTTAAATTACATAAAAGACATGCCCCACCTTTTGTTTAAAGTCCCGTTCATCCTTTTTTCCCTCAAAAAAGTTGAAAAACAAAAAAAAGCAAAATTTTTCTCTTTCCCTCTCCCTAAGGCCGTATTTCTCCCATCTCCACTCCCCTCCATTTTTGTCGTCTCCAACAAGTTGGTGAAGCTTTCCTCTTCAACTCAAGTAAGTATATTTCTTCTCTCTTATTTGATTAATTGTGCAAGCATGCTCCTACACCCTTTTGCCCCAAGATTTAGAACCCAAAAATCACCATTATTGGTGAAAAGCTTAAACTTCATGTTTTCGGTTTTATGAGCTTAAATTCTTAAATTCTTCCATGATTGTATGATATATTTGATGGGTAGCTTGATTCTGGGTTGAATATGTTGATTTGAAATTGTGGGAATGATTGGGTAGATGAATTGAATTCTTGAATGTTGGTGGGTAGGTGTATTTATCGTAGAGAAAGAAACTACATGAAGATTTGACTTCTTGAATGTGATAATTCCTTGAGTTGGTGAATTTCTTGATTAATTCATGTGAATGGTAGTAAATTGTTTATGGTTGGTTGATTGAATTGAATGTTGTTACTCCATTATATGAAATCACTTTAATTGGGAATTGGAGAAGAGAAGTGAGAGGGATAGCTTAAATTGTGGATTCTTGATTAAAAGATAAAAATTAGAGGAGAGTTGAAAAGAAAGAAAAATTCATGAACTTGATTTAGTATGAGTTAGTGAATTAAAAGTATATTGATGAGATTGGATTATGATGGGGGAAGTCTTGAGTACCCTATTTGACAAATTCTCACATTTACGCTTGCAAATTAAGTATGGGGTGAATGTTTTAGTTTCCACACTTAATTAGTTAGCCATCTCGTTTCCAAACTAAAGTTTAAGTTCTTGATTTTATACTTGATAGGTACAATTGCATCAAAAGGAAAGGAGGTGAATGTAACCATGAAAAGCCGAAAGAGGGGTAGACCAAGGAAGACAAATGCTAGTTTCTCGGCTCCCAAAGCAGACCCCGCAAGGAGATTTGGAGCAAAGGTAGTTGAGCCTCATGGGCTTACTTGGTTTAACACTAAAAAAGAAGCCAAATATTCCTCTGAGAATTGGATAGATGAGGGCTGCTTGGCACTAGAGTTCCCAGCTATTCGGGAAAAGATATGTGAGTTGGGAGTTGGCTATATCTTCAATGAGCCAGAGAGGTGCAACCTCACTAAATTCTATGCAAATTGGGATACCTCATTCAGAGAGAGTAAAAAGGTCAACATCAGAGGACAGGTGGTGTGATTCATATCCAGGAGGTTCAATTCTTTCTTAGAGACACTTGTACTAGACCTTTCGCATATTTCATCTTATTAGAAAAGCCGCCATATAGAGACATCCACCACACTTTATGCGGTGAGCACTCATCCACTCTTTGGGATAGGGATCAAAATGGCACCCATTCCACACTTGCATTTGCATATTTGAATAGGGAGGCAAAGGTTTAGGTGAAGCTTGTATGTTTCGTTTTCTCCCTAGGACACATTTGACAGAGGAGACTCTAGAGCAGACTATTTTGGTGTACATGTTGATGAAGGGGACACTAGTTAATTTTTGTGTTGTGATTCACCATCGAGGAGATCCCGAGAAAATTATAAATGGATATATTATCACGACAGCCTCTTGAGCATGTACTTTAGGGAGGCAGACATCAACGAGGAGGATGCAAATCTTGTTTTACCTTTGGCAAGACATTTGGCTGGATAGATGATAGATGTCACAATGGTAAAGGAGATTGCCCCTTATGTAGGCCTCTCTCTTACTATAACTGATTGCCAGGCTCGAGATGAGAGTTGGCATGGTCATATGTTTGGGATGATGGATCTACAACTGAAGATAGGAGGACGACCAGCCACTACAGAGGAGATGTCGGCTTTAGAGGCACGGTAACTGCTCACAGAGATTGCCATGTTAATGTGCTGAGTGGGTCCGAATTTTGAGGAGCCGCTTGATGATGATTATCTATCATCCTAACTGATGGTGTTGATGATCTAAACATGGAAGAGGAGGATGCTGCTATAGACGCTACGCAGGTTGGTGGCTGTGTGCACTGAGGACAATGCACCTTTTTAAGTGTGGGGTAGAGGAAAGCTAAATTCCTTTTGATCTTCAATTGCTTTATTTGTAGGTCATAGCATTTTTATATTCCTGGTAATAGTAGATTGATGATTTGTAGGTCTTGGCCTATAATAGATAGTATGATGATGTTGACTACTTGGATGCCTTGGATGTTTGACTTTGTATGTTCATCTTTACTATGCTATGTTTGATTTTTTTTATTTTAGGGTAATTTTTAAATTGTTGTTTCATTTTGTTTGAGTCATTGTAGTACAGGGTGAGTATGCAATCATGTTTTAAGGGAAGTTTCATCACATTTTTATTTTTTAGGATTGAGTCGTAGATCATCCACTTGTATGCTTGTTGATATTCTGCTTGGCTTCTATGTTAGAGTAAATAAAGTGTTTATTTTGATTGCATAAGTTAGAATCCTTGAGAGACGCACATATCACTTTAATTTGACTCAACATATCCTTAGGTCTTAATGAAGAAATTAATTTGTTATTAAATATGATTGCGTGAATGTGTAGGTGTAGTAACTGATTAGATTCTTTTTTCCATGAGAGCTAAGATGTATTGCTTTGTATGTATATATTGTTGCATCTAGAACTTGCCTTAGTGTATGTAGGAGAAGTAGTTGGTAGGGAGTTGAGAGATGATCAAGGCATTTCTTTGAAAAGCCATGTTTTCCCGTAATTTTTTTACCTTCCTAGTCATTCTCCCTAGTAAACCCCTTTCAGCCTAAAAGCCTTATTCTTTCTTGGCCTCAATAGTAGCTTAATCCCTTTGAGACTTAAAAGTAAGGTCCACTGAAGTATAATGTTAAGGGAAAAAGAAAAATTGTGGTAAGGAAAGAAAAGTGAGGGAAGGGGGTGCCCATAAAAAATATTGTGTTGTTTACTTGCTACTAAGGAAATGAAAAAGAGAGCTTTAATTGACAAATACTTAGCTATTGAATGATTAGAAAACTAGCAGTCAAGTAGAGAAAAGAAAAAAAATGGGGCACGAATAGAAAAGACAAGGGTGAATAGATGAGGGGTGAACAAGCAAGGAAAGAAGCGGTGGACAAGTAAAGTGAAATATGTCTTAAAAGTGCTTAGGGTGGTAGTCACTATTAAATGAAATATCAATTATACTCATACCGTAGCTGAAATTAAAACCAATAAAAGTCCTTATGATCTTAATCTCTTGAAACAAGTATGTAGTCTAAACGTACATGAAGGGCAAGCCTATGGCATATTGCGTATCTGAGTTACATCATTTGTGAGAGTGAGTGTGCCTTACTTATCATGTTCCATGTCTTATATTGGTGAAGTTGAGAGAGGAACATCACTAAAAGTTAGGGGTACAAGAGGTCTAATTCGGTGTACTACTTGTTGAATGTGTCACACTTAATCATGTTGGCCCTTTGTATTGAAAAGAGTAGTCATTTATAGAGGTTATGTGTTCTTGATTGTGAAATCTTTCTATGTGCTTTATTGAGAATAGTTGTATGATGATAAACCACTCTATATTTTCTTCATGCTAGTTAGTTGAGTATGAGTTGATAGAGGTGTCAAGTGCGATGGTGAAACATGATTTTAGGTGTGTTGTAAAGATTGTTCAAGGACGAACAATGATTTAAGTGTGGGGTGGTGATGTTGGGAATATTTTGATGCCCATCGCCATGTTTTTACCCATATTTGATCATATTTGAGTTCATAATCCTTAATTTATGCTTAAATATGTGTGTGTTTTATATGCTAACAAATGATTTTAGTTGATTTGAGTAGGAAACTAAGCAAAAGGAGCTCAAAATGATGTAAGAGATGAAGAGTTGAGATTCTTATGGATTTGGTGCTAGGGCTGGCGTCCCGCACCAAGTCCCAAACTTCAAAGAAATAAATTCAAAGTCTAGTGCTATGGTTGGCACCCCATATTAGCCCTCAAACTTCAGAGAAAAAAAATTCTCAAGTCGATGTTATGGCTTGAGCGACGCGCCAAGCCTCATCTAAAGTTGAATATTGCTTAAAATTTGACTAAGTCTTTGGCGAGATAGGAGGGGCGGCGCGCCAGACCCATTTCGGGGCAAAAAATATTGATTATTAAGTCAAGTATTGAAGGGAAAAATCGTTATTTGAAGTCTCATCTATAAATATTAGGACAAGGTCATTTGTTATAGATTTTTGATCAACTTTTGACATTTGGAAGAGTGGAGAGACGCCAGAGAGGAGTCTCATCTCATTTTCTTTTATGTATTTTGGTCATGATAGCTTGTAAGTAATTTGAAAGGATGACAAGGTTCTACAACTAGGTTTTCTCTTATTTACTTTATATTTTTGTGTGATGATGACTACTCATTCATTTCTCCGCTTGTCTATGAGTGGATAAACTTATAAGCTTGGGTTGTGTCCATGGTAGATGGTTGATTGTTTAAAAGCATAATAAAATTGGTTTTGATTCTTTTCTACGGTTTTTTGTATTGATTTGTTTTAATTTATTATTTATGAGATTTATCACCCTGTAAGTAATCTGTTAGCTTTCGATGGAACTTAGGAAAGGAATCAAATGGTTAAAAATAAATACAGAACCGGAATTCAAAGACCCTTGAACCTATTTGTGATAGGAGAGATGTTTTTGTTGTGGATAGGGATATACCCTTCAATCCTGTTTAGTTGAACTACAAGTATGCATAATCGTTGTTTCATGTTCTCTTGCGACTATAAGGATATAGATGTTAGGTTTTATGAGATAGTTCTTGGATGGTAGGGATAGTGGCAAGAAAAAGGATAGTAACTTGCAACTAAT
>JACEIK010004260.1:48884-62630 GCA_018107945.1 Datura stramonium
CTATGACCAAACGCTTACAATCTCACATATCTTTTTCATATTTTAAGATATGAAGCCTTCTGTAGTTTCTATTCTTTCTTTTTCTCTCTTCTTTCTCTCTCAGTTCTCGACGTCTCTCTCCGAAAGGTGCAATCCAAATGACAAAAGATCTCTCTTAGAAATCAAGAAAGGCCTAGGCAATCCCTATGACTTGATCACCTGGGATCCTAAATGTAACGATCCATCCGTCATTACGAGGGAAATTAATTTCACAACAACCTAATTTTCGCCTAGGTGCACGGTGAAAAGTATTGGAGAAGTTACATTTAAGACTTGAGTTTGAGGAATGAAAAATGCACAGGAAATTCCGATCAACTGGTTAATGAGGACCGTTGCAGCGGTGAGAGTTCCATTGTAGCGAGACCGTTATGACAATCGGAGGATCGTCGTAGCGAAAAGGGAGGACTAATCATTGGATCCATCGTGACAAGGCCCTGGCAGCCATAGCGGGTTCGCTGTAGCCGAAATTTGACTGTTGTAGTGGACGACGGGAGGCAGTGTGATTACATTAGAATTTTGGGTTTTCACTCAATTATTCTAAGACACGAAAATTAATAAGGGTTAGCATGATTTCCAGAAGTTGAGGTATTTGTTCTTTTCAAGGTGAGTCTCCTAACTAGTTTTCTTCACTTTCGATTTCCTAACATCCTAGAATCAATGGGTGGTCTTAGATGGTTTTTTCTAAGTTAAAACCCCTAGGTGGTGGAAACTAGGGAGACTTGAATGAGATGGTTGGGTGTTGATTACTAGGCCTAAAAGTGGGTAAGTAACATTTTCTAAGAGGAATTTGACTATATAACGCCGATTTTGCAATGGTTTGAGGCTTGAATTCGATAAAGATTGGACCGTTTTGTATTAGAATTGATTAAAAATGATTTTTAGAGTAAAAACTTTCAAAAATAAGTTGGAATAACTTATGTGGGGATAGAACGTGATAAATTGACCTTTGGAATATTGAATTTGATTGTGATATTGGGTAAAATGGGGTAGAATCAAAGTTCTAGGCCCCAAATGAAGAGGTAGATGACTGAATGTTGTTTATTTGCTTGTGTTTAGACTTTGAATGTTTTAAGGCACTAAGAAAAGATAGAGCTCCCACAGAGTAGATGTATTCTCCTATTCTACAATCAGGGTAGGTTAGGATTTTATAAGGAGTTAGACTTTAGATAATGACTTATACGTATGTGGAATGTAAAACATGCTTAGTTGGTCTTCAGACACTATTTGATACTAGATTATCATGTAATTGTGAATTGATAGCCCAAACTTGAAGAGTTGATTTGTTTGAAATTGTTTGTATGAGTGCATGGTATTTGCAATGCTCAATGTGTTTCTTGCTTAATTATTCTATGAATGGTCAACCGATGATGAGCAAATCCAGAAGGTGAGGGTAGACTGATGCCCCGCATGGTTGTGTGAATGGACCGATTTGGATGAATATAGAACAAGAAGATACGCGAAGATAACATGTTATATTCTGAGTGAGAGGCTCGTGCCTGAGGTGAGTATCCAGGTGAGCGATTTTGGCATTATTGGTTTATGTCTGAGAGGAGAATTTGGATGAGCAGATAAGTAGGAGCAGGTATCGCATCTGCACAGTACATGAATTTCTAGAGTTTCCTTGCAGGTCACGATTGGAAGGACAGAATAAGACCTTCTGGCATGTATGTACAATGATATTCCATGTGAGTATGTGCGTTGATATGATGGAGGCATGTGCCGATATATTACTGATGGTATGATATCAAAGAAGAGCTGAAGAGACAGAATCGATTCGAAGATTTAAGAACCGTATGAAACTATGATGTTTCAATGCGTAGTTAATTGTGGATTTAATATTCATGTAATGGTTATGACTTACTTTATATTTGCAAATATTATTTATGGATCTCTGAAGAGTTGATGATTTGATTGTTGAGGATTCAGTTATATATCCCATGTGATAAGTTGATGAGTTAATTGTTGAATTTTAGTTATGCATAAACCTATTCAAAGTTGATGAACTGATAGCGAGGAATAGCCAAGTGAGTAATCTAAGGTTGTCAGCTTGGTCGAGTTACTGCCTACACAGTATCGCTGCAGCGATAACTTACTGTTGCAGCAAGACCGCTGCCACGGCCTTACTCCTGCTGCAGCGAGGCCTAATCTAGTGAGTAGGTCAACTTTGAACCTTACCCTGAATGATTCTAGAATTAGTGTTATTTGATTATTATCTGCTTTAATGAATGTATGTTTTTATTTTACACGCATATATATTATTATTTAAGGCCGGTCAATGATGTCATGTTTCTAATCTTGACCCAGGGCGTAGACCGGTACCTAGACCACTTTTGTGATCCAAGTGAAACCTTGGACTGGCTTACTATAGTTTAGATCTCAATAAACAATGTGGAAGCTTAATACATAAGTGAGCTTAATATAATAAGAGAGAATTTATCATATAACTGGAATAAATGTTAAGAAGTAACAGTATTGACACAGTAACTACTCTATCTATGAAACCTCTATAACTGTAGAAAGGGTGCCGGGATAATGCTTTCATGGTTACCTCAAGCTCTAAAAATAAAAGACTCAATCAAAACTATGACACTCCAGATGTAAGAGGCCTCATCATGTCTGGATGAAGTGAAGTCCTAGTGAAGCGTCCCTTCCTGTGCCTATTTGCCTGAATCTGCATCATAATTCGATGTAGCGCTAAAAAGGGCATCAGTACATAGAATGTACGATATATAAAATTGCTGAATGAAACGACATTAGCAAGAGTATCTCAATAGAAGGATATAAATGGAATCAATAAACTTGGTATGAAATAATAAAGTGGAATTGTCCTTTGAACTCAATATGATGCATGAAACACAATATGATAATATGTAAAATAGTTTATGAAGTAAAATTCATGCATCAAAACATCTCCATAAATACCTATGCAAGTAAAGTATATCAATAGTAGGTTAGGAGTTTCACATAACCGACACCATCATGAATGAGCATATGATACTCACTCGCTCTTGGCAGAGCCGTTTATAACCTTTCTAGGGCAGAGGTCGATCACAATTTGGGACCCCTAACAATCAAATTCCTTATTAGGGACTATCTGGAGTTGTCTGATCCAACAGTATGATCCTTACCTACGTTGGCGACGTAGTTATGGGGCTTAGGGGTTGTCACCCACTTGGTGCTAGATACTCCTCTCAAAATAATCTTTCTCATGTCCAATTAAATGCCTCTCTTAGGCATCATCAAAATATAATTATGAAGTACTTTAGCTATAATGAATGTTTAAAATCATCTGTGGAGCCTTTTGCTCAAAAATCTCTTTAAACTTGCTTACGAGCCTCTCATTCAAAACATAATTTAAAACCTCTTTAAAACAACATGAAGAGCCTTTCACTCAAAACAATCTTTAAACATCAATATAGAGCCTTTCGCTCAAAACATCTCATGACTTACAGAATAAGACTTTATTTATATTTTTAAAAATCATGCGCAAAATCTCATCATGCATTCTCTCTTTAAAACATGTTCAATCTTTATGAAAATAATGCATTTACTTCCAAATATACTTGCTTTCAAAACAATGCTCTTAAAATCATGTTTCCATGCAATTAGGGTACATGAGATAAGAACATGACCCAACTCAATCGATCAATCAATAATAATAATCAAGAGAGAATGATCAATAACTCAATAGGTTAACATGAAAATTAATGGACATCAATAACATAAATGAATTAGGGTAGAAGATCATGAATTTAAAATAAACCTAGCTTTGAATTCAATAATCAATTCATGGATTAAGGATATGAGGAATATTAGAATTTCTCACTTATGTTAACCTTACATACCTGGAAATTAAAGCCTTAAACTTAAGCTTGAAGAACCCTAAGTTTGGAGAAGAAGGCTTCCTAACTTTTGAAGAAGTTAAGAGCGAAGTCCTTAAATTCATGTTTGAATTGGAAGAACTGGTTTTTTAGGCTATTGGGAAGACTTAAATAATACCCTTATGAATCCCAACTTAGTTGGACTTAGACAATTAAATGATGAAAATTTACTAAAATACCCCCAGGATCATTTATGGAAACTTTGTCCGTCAATGACTATGACTCTTCTCACGAGTCATGGCTTGATGTAACGGATCGTGAGATCCCTTTGGGTATGTCTGGGATAATTTTTCTTCTTTCTGATCTGCAAGTAATGGTTGCTTAGTATGGGTCGTTACATGGTGTCATGAGTCGTACCACGACACGACTCATGGTCATTGAACTTTAAATTGATTGATTTCTGAACCTCGCTACCACGATTGAAAAAATTGACTCGTACAATGTCATCACGAATCGTGGTATCCTCTCGTGGTGATTGGAATAGTTTTGTTCACTTTCTGATCCCTTCAAACAATTGGTTAGAATGACTCGTTACTTGTCATAATGAGTCGTTAAGTGTCTTGTTAGTTCCTTGCCTCTACATACTTCTTTCTCTCATAAGTCATGTCACGACTCGTTGGTTCTCACCACGAGTCGTTACATGGCCGTCCTGTGGTCCTTGACAACTTCCTTACTAATTTTTGTTTCAAGTCCGAGATCAATTCTTAGGGTTTATTTTAGAGTTGTTACATTATCTCCCCCTTGGGATCATTCGTCCTCGAATGAAAATTGAACTTAGGCTTAACAACAGCTGATCTAACTAAAATAACTCAACTCATGCAACACTCAAGCATTCTAAGGAACTCAATGAAAACTAGGTGGAACATGAAACCAATAAGAATGCTACAAAAGGAAACTATTACCTTAGATGATTCTGTATTAGGAGAGAATAAATGGGGATACTTAGCCATCATATGCGCTTCAACTTTCCAAGAAGTTCCCTCAACAAGCTGGTTCCTCCATAGTACTTTCACCAAAGCAACTTCTTTGTTCCTTAGCTTATGAACTTGACGATCTAAAATCTCAACTGAAATTTCCTCATATGATAGTCTATCATTAACTCCAACACTCCCCGTAGGCACAATGAGTGAGGGGTCTCCCACACACTTCTTGAGTACAGAGATATGAAAAACCAGATGGACTGAGGCTAATTTAGTTGGCAGCTTCAACTCATAAGCTACCTTGCCAACTTTCTTAGAAATCCGATATGGAGCAATATAGCAGGGACTAAGCTTCCCTTTCTTGACAAATCTCATAACACCGTTCATGAGTGACACCTTCAGATAAACCCAATCATCAACCTCAAATTCTAAATCTCTCTGTCTAACATCTATATAAGACTTCTGATGACTTTGTACAGTCTTTAACCTTTCTTAAATGATCTTAATCTTTTCCATAGCTTGCTGCACCAGGTCTGGTCTTATTAACTCTGCTTCACCAACCTCAAACCAATCAATTGGAGATCTAAACCTACACCCACAAAGAGCTTCATATGAAGCCATCTATATGCTAGAATGATAACTGTTGTTATAAGCAAACTCAATAAGAGGTAAATCATCATCCCAATTCCCCTTTAAATCAATCACACATGCTATTACAATATCCTCAAAGGTTTGAATAGTATACTCTGCTTGACCATCTATTTGAGGATGAAAAGTTATAGTAAGGTTCACCTTCAAATCCAAACCTTTCTAAAACAACTTCTAAAACTGAGCAGTAAATTGAGTACCTCTATATGAAATAATGGATAATGGCATACCGTGGAGTCTCACCACTTCCCTAAGGTACAACTTAGCAATATCCTCAACCGAGTCTGTAGTCTTTACCACTAAGAAGTGAACTGAATTAGCCATTCAATCTACAATCACCCAAATAAAGTCAAGTTATCTGCATGATTTCGGTAATTCGATAATAAAGTCTATATTATTCATCTCCCACTTCCACTAGGGGAATGCTATATTCTGAGCGACACCACATGGACTTTGATGTTCAACCTTTACTTGCTGACAGTTTGGACACTTAGCAACAAACTTTGTTATGTCCCTCTCCATACCATTCCACCAATAGACTTCTCCCAAGTCATGGTATATCATGGTGGAGCCTGGGTGAATCGAATATCTCAAACTATGTACTTCTTCCATAACTCTGTCTTTGAGGCCATCTATATTTGGGATACATAATTTTCCTTGATATCTTAAGACACCATCTCCCCCTTGTACGAACATCAATATCTTATGTTTTTGGACATATTTCTTAAATTGAAGCAAGAGGGGATCTCTGTCCTGCTTTTACTTAACTTCTAATATTAAAGATGATTCATCCCCATTCTAGACAAGCACACCACCTTCTTCAGGGCCTAGAAGGCGAACTCTAAGATGTGAGAGTCTATGCACATCCTTGGCTAGTTATCTTTTCTCCTCTTCTACATGGGTTGTACTACCCATAGATAACCTTCTAAGAGCATCAACAACCACATTAGCTTTACTTGGATGGTAGAGAATACTCATGTCATAATCCTTGAGCAACTCAATCCATCTTCTTTGTCTCAGATTCAGTTCCTTTTGGATGAACGCATATTATAAATCTTGTGGTTCGTGAACATATCAACATGAGTACCATAGAGATAATGGAGTCAAATATTCAATGCAAGTATAACCTCTGCCAATACTAAATTACGAGTCAGATAGTTCTTCTCATGGACCTTAAGCTATCTAGAGGTATAAACTATACAATTCTGTATCAATACACATCCAATGCCAACTCTAGAGGCATCACAATACACAACAAATCCATATGTTCCCTCTGATAGGGTCAATATTGGTGTAGTAGTCAAATGGGTCTTCAATTCCTAAAAGTTTTTCTCACAAGCTTCAGACCATTAGAATTTGGCCTTTTTTTTGTGTCAACTTAGTCAACAGAGCGACAATCGATGAAAATTCCTCTACAATCTCCAGTAATAGCCTGCTAGACCCAAGAAACTTCTAATATATGTTGGAGTTGTGGGTCTAGGCCAATTCTTAACTGCTTCAATCTTCTGAGAGTCAACCTTGATACCCTTGCTGGAAACTATATGGCCTAAGAATGCCACAGATTTCAGCCAACATTCACACTTAGAGAATTTGGCAAATAACTCATGTTCCTTAAGTGTCCGGAGGACTATTATGAGATGGTTAGCATGCTCTTTTTCATTAATAAACATATCTAGATATGGCTTAAGCACTTTGTTTATAAGATCCATAAAGGCTGCAGGAGTGTTAGTAAATCCAAGGGACATAACAACAATCTCATAATGACCATAACAGGTCCTAAAAGCTGTTTTGGGAATATCACTTTCCCTTACCTTCAACTGATGATAGCCGGATTTGAGGTCTATCTTAGAGAAACAAGTAGCACCCTGATGCTGATCGAACAAATCATCAATTCTAGGAAGAAGATACTTATTCTTTATGGTGACCTTGTTCAACTATATATAATCTATGCACATTCTAAGGGTGCCATCCTTCTTACTCTTGAAAAGAACTGGAGCACACCAAGGCAAAACATTAGGGTGGATGAAACCCTTATCTAGCAAATCATTTAACTACTTTAGCTCTTTCAACTCGGCTGGAGCCATTATATATGGCGGGATAGAAATAGGCTGAGATATTAGGAATAACATTGATTCCAAAATCTATCTCCCTATCTGGAGGGACTCCTGGAAGATCATCGGGAAAGATCTCAGGAAACTCATTAACAATTAGAACTGACTGAAGGGATGGGGTCTCAACATCAGAGTCTCTAACTCTAACCAAGTGATAGACACACCCTTCGAGATTAACTTTCTAGCCTTAATTTATGAAATGAAATGACCCTTAGGCATAACGGGACTACCTTCCCAAACTAAGATTAGCTCATCTAAAAATCAGAATTCTATGATTTGACTCCTATAATCAGTTGTGGCAGAACAAGAATATAACTAATCCACACCTAGAATAATATCAAAATCCACTATATAAAGCTCTGTCAAGTCAGATGTGATTTCTCTATAATGAGCTAAAACATTACAATCCATATAAACTCTCTTAGGTAGAACAGAATCACCGACCGGAGTAGATACATAATAAGGCTCTATGAGTAATTCCGAGCGCTTTGCGAACTTGTCTGCTACATAAGGGGGCACAAAATATAAAGTAGCAATTAGATTAAGTAATGAATAAATATCAACGGAGAAGACTTTAAACATATCAGTAACCATATCTGGGAAGTTCTCCAAGTCCTATCGGCTAGCCATAACATACAGACGGTTTTGACCGCCGCCTGTTCCTGAAGTAGTGCCTTTTTGGGCACGTATGCATGTTGATGGAGTAGGCTGGGCTCTGTTTCCCCCATTGCCCTGCCTAAATGGGCAATCTCTCAGATAGTGACCTTGTTGGCCGCAACTATAACATCCCTCCTCACCCAACCGGCACTCACATAAGTGTGTCTTAGCACACTTGCCACAAGGTGGTTGTCTTTGGGTTTCCTGAACTGTGCCATCTTGTCTCTGTGACCTTTGCTCGTTCCTGTCACCTTATGCTGGGACATTAGTTGACTACGTATACCCAGAGGACCTCTCTGAAGAACGGCCTATTTCTATTTTCGTTCTTTTATTGTGTAACCTCATTACCTGCCAACTTATCCTTCTTACTCTAGCATTCTTCCTTATCTTTCTTCTTATCTTCCTCTAGCTCCTGTGCATATACCATTATCCTTGAGATATCCATCTTATTATTCAGTGGTGTAGCTTTGCACTCCTTCTTCATATGTTTACCCAAACCAAACACAAATTTCCTCATCCTTGCCCTCATGTCCGATACCATCTCCGGAGCGTATCTGGATAATTGTATGAAGTTGAGGTTGTACTCCTTCACACTCATAGCACCCTGCCTTAGGTTTACAAACTCTTCTGTCTTGGCTTCTCTCAGCTCAAGGGGGAAGAAATTGCTCAGAATAGCTTTCTCAAAAATGTCCCAAGTAGCTAGAACTGCATCATCACCCTTAGCTTACTCCCACTGATCATACCAGACATTAGCAATATCCTTAAGCTGGTAGGAAGAAAAATCAACTCCCTCTATCTTAGAAGCATGCATTGCCCTCAGAATCTTCCATATCTTATCAATGAAGTTTTGGGGGTCTTTCTCAACCTTTGACCCGGTAAAGATTGGAGGGTTCATCCGCAGAAACTCTCTAATACTTGATGCTCCTAGATCATGTGAGCTATAGCTGGTGCTGAATTCTGACGACCCGATTTGACAACCACCAACAGAGTGAGCATCTCTATGGCTCATATGAATTCTGCCTCCGAAGTACCCATGCTAGGAGGCTATGGAACTGGTGTCCTAGAACCCTTTCGTTGGCCGTTGGAGCATTCTGGGCCCTAACGTTATATCCTTGAACCGGTGTACGTAGTCCATTTTGGATATGCATCCTGGTCTATAGAGGCATGTTCCTCTGACTGGCAGTACTTTTAGGAGGCATGATCTGGAACACGTGAATACAAGAGTTAGGAGAAAGCATTTATAGAATTGCACTCTATCGCATGAACTAGAGTATAAAAGAAGGAAAGTATTTTCTAATGCTTCATAGTCTCCTCATTATAGATGAGGTGTGCTTCACATTGATAATAAGGACACTACTAGACGCGGCTTCATAGACATCCTAAGCCTCCTTGAAAACCTAAAGCTCTGATATCATGTTTGTTACGCCCTAAAACTTGACCCAGGGCATAGACCGACACCTAGACCACTTTCGTGATCCAAGTGAACCCTTGGCCTGGCTTACTATAGTTTAGATCTCAATAAATAATGTGGAAGCTTAATACATAAGTGAGCTTAATATAATAAAAAAGAATTTATCATATAACTAAAATGAATGTTAAGAAGTAATATTATTGACTCAATAGCTACTCTATCTATGAAGCCTCTAAATTGTAGAAGGGGTGCTGGGACAATGCTCCGAAGACTACCTCAAACTCTAAAAATAAAAAGATTCAATCAAAACTATGACACTCCAGATGCAGGAAGCCTCACCAAATGGATGGATGAAGTGAAGTCCTAGCGAAGTGTCTCTTGCTGTACCTGTCTATCTGAGTCTACATCATAATATGACTAAGATCCAAAAATGACATCAGTACACAAAATGTACAATATTTAAAATAGCTGAATGGAACAACTTTAGCAAGAGTATCTTAATAGAAGGACATAAATGGAATCAATAAAATTGACAAGAAATAATAAAGTGGAACTGTACTCTGAACTCAATATGATGCATGGAATACAAGAAAGTTATGCATCAAAATATCTATGTAAATACCTATGCAAGTAAAATATATCAATACAAGGTTAGGGATTTCTCATATCTGACACAATCATGAATGAGCACGTGATGCCCAATAATCTCGCTCAAGTTGATAGAGCCATCTAAAATCTTGCCAAGGTAGAGGACGATCACAATTTGAGATCCTTAACAATTAAAGTCCTTATCAGGGACTATCTGTGGAGTTGCCCGAACCAATGGTTTGATCCTTACCTACATTGGCGACATAGTTATGGGGCTTAGGGGTTGTCTGAACCCGGTCACCCACTCGATGCAAGATACTCCTCCCAAAATAATCTTGTTCATGTCTAATCAAATGCCCTTCTTAGGAAACATCAAAACATCATTATAAATAACTTTACCTATAATGAATGTTTAAAATCATCTGTGGAGCCTTTCGCTCAAAAATTCCTCTAAACTTTCTTATGAGCCTCACTTAAAACATAGTTTAAAACCTATTTAAAACATCATGAAGAGCCTTTCGCTCCAAAAAAATCTTTTAAACATCAATATAGAGCCTTTTGCTCAAAATATCTCATGACTTACAAAATAAAATTTATGCTTTTGAAAATCATACTAAAATCATCTCTTTATGCTAAAAATCTCATCATGCATGTTCTCTTGAAAACATGCCCAATCTTTATAAAAGCAATACATTTACTTCCAAAAATACATGCTTTCAAAATAATGCTCTTAATATCATGCTTTCATGCAATAAGGATTCATGGGATAAGAACACGACCCAACATTATAAATCAATCAATAGCATTAATCAAGAGCGGATGATCAATAAATCAATAGGATAACATGAAAATCAATGGACATCAATAAACTCAATATGAAAAATTCAAAGAAGGCAATTCTACATATATGAGCTAGAGTAAAAGATCATGAATTTACAATAAACCCTAGCTTTAAATTCAACAATCAATTCATGAATTAAGGGCATGAGGAAGATTAGAATTTCTCACTTCGATTAGCCTTACATGCCTGAAAATTAAGTTCTTAGACTCATGCTTGAAGAACCTTAACTTTGGAGAAGAAGACTTCCTAGCTTCTTGATGAACTTGAGAGCTAAATCCTTGAATTCACGTTTAAATTGGAAGAACTGGGTGTTTAATCTATTAGGAATACTTAAAATATACCCTTAGAAATCCCAAATCAGCTAGTCTTAGACGATTAAATCGTGAGAATTTACTAAAATACCCCTAGGATCCTTTATGGAAACTTTGTCCGTCAGTGGACACGACTCTTCTCGCAAGTCGTGGCTTGATGTAACGGATTGTGAGATCCCTTCGTTTTGTCTAAAATAATTTTTCTACTTTCTGATCTTCAAGTAACAATTGCTTAGTACGGATCGTTACATAGTGCCACGAGTCGTGGGTCACTGAACTGTAACTTGACTGATTTTTGAACCTCCATACCACAATTGAAAAAACAACTCGTACAATATCACCATAAATCATGGTACCCTCTCGTGGTGACTGGAAAAATTTTGTTCACTTTTTGATCCCTTCCAACGACTGGTCAAAATGATTCGTTATTTGTCATAACGAGTCATTAAGTGTCTTGTTAGTTTCCTGCCTCTGCATACTTCCTCCTCTCATTAGTCATGTCACAACTCATTGTTTCTCACCACGGGTCATTACATGGCCCATCCTGTGGTCCTTGACAAATTTTCTGCTGGTTTTCATTTCAAGTCCGGGATCAATTCTTAGGGTCTTTTTGGGGATTGTTACAAATGATGCCTGACAGTTTATTATGTCATACTGATGCTACTCAAGCACTTATTTTTTGAGTGCAGACTGTGACCCAGTAAGTTCCACTTGACCTCATCTATAGGAGCAGCTGCGAGATATTTGAGGGTGAGCCGATTTTCTTTTTCAAGCTGTTGCAAATCCTCCTGAAAAAAGATATATTTTATTCAAATATGAATTTTGTTTTTTTTTTTTATTCTTCGTTGACTAAGACTAAGTAGATGTCCTCATGTACAATGACTTTCAGTTTCTAGAGATATGATAGAAAAATATTGCTAGTATTTTCTTCATTAAATATTTTAAGACTTTCACATTTTAACTGAGAGAACTTATTTTACGGTATAGTTGTTATACTTGATTGAATTAGTTAGGATGCGTTGGTTCGTTCACTGGGAAGATTAGTGTGGGTTCTAATCACGTCCACTTGGGTTGTGACATTAAAATTGATTATTGTACTGATTGGGATGAAGTCACTCTCTCATATGATGATAAGACCAATTGTGTTACTGTCCTAATCCTCTTCAAAATTAATAACGCCGGCTACCTCTCCCCGACAATTGGAGATCTTCTGAGCCTCCAAAGTTTGGACATCAACAATGTCGAAAATCTCTCCAGTCCAAATTTGCCCACAATTGCTAAGCTATCCAAGCTCACATTCTTGAGAATTAGTCAAACAAGCATTTTAGGACCCTTCCTTAAATTTCTTAGTACGTTGAAAAACATAAAGTATATCAACTTATCGTACAACAATCTTATTGGTACTATTCCTCCCTCACTTTGTCAATACCACTCTTGTGAGTTCCTACGTTTAGACAGGAACAAACAACTGGACCAATCCCAGAATCTTTTAGCAAGTTATCTCCAAAAATCACGCATCTCTACCTAGGACACAATCAGCTAGCAGGGATTGTGCCAATTTCTTTTACTGATTGGAGCTTTGACATGATTGACTAGTCAAGAAACATGCTTGAAGGTGATATTTTCATTCTTGTTTGGCAAAGATAAGATAACATTTGAAATGTTTTTGGATAACAATAAGTTCAAATTCAACTTCTCAAAGATAATGTTTGGGGAGAGGTTATGGAGGTTGGATTTGAACCGTAACAAGATCTATGGGAGCTTTCCAACAGCTTTGACAAAGCAACCCTGACAACTCTTCAATCTGAGTTATAACAGACTTTGTAGGAAGATTCCACAGATGTAGAGTTATGATTAATATTCGTATTTTCACAATAAATGCTTGTGTGACGCTCCACTTCCACCCTACAAAATCATAATGAGTATTGCCTCTGCCACAAATTTGTTCTCATAAATAAGAGTGGATCGGATTAGGCCTTGTGTTTTACATGCGGCCCTACATCTATCATCTATGTATTTCTCTTTGAAAGTTGATGTATAAGCCAGTAAAGTTAAGGCTGCCAAGGGAAAAAATATGCTTTATGAATGTTATCCCTTTTCAATAACCTCTCAATGATGTATATTGCCTTGAAAATCATTTATGGTAATTTATATTGTATTGCGTCTTTTATCGTACTTGTATATACTCCATTTCAAAATACTTATTGTTCTACTGCAATTATTTATCTCAAAATAATTGTTATTTAAAGAATCAATATAAAATTAAGTAGTGATTTCACATTTTTACCCATTGTATTAGTTATAATATTTTACAGGGAATACATTATTGATGGAGTTGG